>PNEQ01043852.1:0-22823 GCA_003012365.1 Medauroidea extradentata
CACATTTCACCCCTTTTCACCCCCTTAGAGGTTGAATTTCGAAAAATCCCTTCTTAGTGCTCGCCTACGACCTGAAGGGAACCCCCACAAAAAATTTCACGATTCTAGGTCCAGTGGTTTGGGCTGCAGTTTGATATGTCAGTCAGTCAGTCAGTCAGTCAGTCAATCAGTCAGTCAGTCAATCAGTCAGCTTTCATTTTTATATATATAGATTATTTTCACTAGATTGGTTTTCAGTTTATGTTGCCATGGCACATTACAAGAGGCATATCATATACATGTTTGAAGTTCTTCTTTCAGTATTGCTTTGCCATCATTTAACTAGGCAAACGCTAACTCGTAATGGGCTACTACTAAACGTTTTATTTTTAATTTGTCTGGAATTATCAAAACTCACGTAACATCCTTACAATAATACATGGCGCAGTACGCTACCCTGGTTCGTACACAGCCACGAGTCATAGGACTGAAGTGTTGAATATCTTTAATTCGTGGGTTCACTGACCTGTAGACTAGCCTCTCAGAATATATGTGACATCGTGCAGGCAGCAGCTGTTTATTAGCTGCTCGCTGACACAATGAAATGGGCCAGTATTCAGCTACACTTTATTATTGGCTCAGCTACTTCCAGGAAGTGTCGAGTAAGACAACGCCCAGTTATGAACGTCATACAGACGTATAGCTTTTGAAACTCTAGCGTGTGCATACAAGAAAATCGCGAATTTTTCAGGTCTCTAGCTATAGGTCGTTCGGGATAAAGTGAATACTGGATTTGACCTATGAGAAACATCACTAGCCGTTACTGCATATAATTCAGCATTAACAATATTTGCCTTACTGCTTGTATCCTTGGCAACGAATTACTGTATATAGCTCCGTGTATTTTCCTACATAAATACAACAATAGACCTACTGAAAAAACATATTTGTACTTTATATAATTAATCAACTTATTTTTTTTATCTAACTATATAGGTTCCTACCGACTGCGCAATTTATCTTATACACGCAAACATCAAGTGACTTTTCCAGAGAAGTTAGACATTTCATTTCGTTAGCCGTTACGTGTGGAAAGATACGAATTGACCAAAAATATAACTTTTGCATGGCTTTTTGAGTGCTCACTTCATCCCGAACAGTCTATATGAGCCAATTGCTAGTTAGGTATGAAACATTTTTCTTCATTGAAATGTCTTATAATATCTATTCTACTCCTGAAGTTATGAATATTGGATATATAGGACTAATACACTATTTGTAAAACTGTTTCAAATCCGAAAATCTTAAAGCGTGTTTAACTGATACCTGAAAATTAACGCATAGTTTATTGATGCAGAACACCGTTCAACTGTGGTAACGCTAGGAGCGACACTGATGCAAGAATTAAACGCCACACCTCCGCAAATGCACCAGTTGCTGATCTAGCGTGAATACATTCTATCTTACCATTGATACGATGGGACTACAAGCCGTGACCATGTAACGTTTAAGTAGGAAATATGAAGAAAATTTCAGCTGAGTTTTGCAAATAACAATTTTATACATTTTGTCTATGACAGTCTGAAAATGTCGTTTTTAACTATGTTACAGTTTTAACTTCGAAGCTATAATAAATATACGATGTCTTACTACTTCTGCAAATTAACCTACAATACTGACGTCTTCTAGCAATATTATTTTCTGAATGTTCTCTCGCCTAACGTCTGTGGTAGGTCGTCAAGTGTGAAGCATGTTCAGATAACTCTTCGTCGAAAACAACACGGTGAGCCGTAGAACTAATTGCAACGTCAGACACAGGTAAGTTACGTAGTAATAACTTACAAGCGAATTAAATGATAAACTTAGTTTAGGTGTTAATATATCATTGAACTCATGTTTTTCAAGCTACACCGCTAATGTTGCACGATTTGACACATTGGACGTGGTACTTTGCTTCACTTCGTCTATGTTCCGATTAACGTCTCAAATGACGGAGTTCTTCCTACCAACAAAACAAATATAGTATGAAATAAATTTACCGCTAGTAAGGTGTTATTTGAAGTAATATTTTTTTTAAATTTCGGATGCATGATCATTCTGATAGATAATTAATTAGTTGTAGGATGTTGTTAGCATTCTAGAGGATTTGTACCCACCAGAAGAGTGTATAATATTTAATATGGTTGACTATACTTAATGCATTAACCAAATGACACACGAGCATTTGGATTACTAAACAACTTACGGTTTAATGCCTTGTGTACATATCACAACGTAATGTGTAACTAATATGTACTTTAAAATCAGTAAAATCCGGAATATTAATATCAGCAAATTGTTACGAAAATTTTATTCTTGCAAATTAAATTAATTCATATTGATTCACTATAATGTGTGTAGCTATAACAAATTTTGGAGCTTAGTGTTTGTATCATAACTTACATATCGTGAAGGTTAACAATTGTGTTTACATAAGTACATGTTTGTTTATATATGTAATCGCGTAAATAATACTGTATGTTTACAAAAACACAGAGAGAAATTAAGTTAAATTAAATAAAAATTAGACTGAGTTGTAGAAAATATAACCCATGTCGTATCTGCTAAACTGTTAGTATTAGTTGTCGTTTTCAAGTCCTTAATAACAACTCAATTAAATTTTTATAGAAATACCTTATGTTTAACAAATACAAATATCGTGGAACCTTTAAACGGGAAAAAAACTACTATACGATTACTCAATATACACGAAATAAAATATTTAAAGTTTATGGTTAGACGACATCCGTTGCATTCACCACAAGACCTACACATGCATGTGTTTATTTGCGTGAATCAGAACTCCGCACCTAGGAATTTACACGACGTCATATGAGTTAAATATTTTTTATATTCTAAACAAAATGAATACTTGAAATATTACATAAAATTATAGTTTATATATTTATCGTAATTACAGAAGGAGTCTTCAAATATAGATTATGTGAATAAATGCGTTATGTTTATGTCTCATTATAATTTAATTTTTCGTAGACTTACTCACTAGTAGTAAAAGAAGATGAAATAAACGAAACAAGAAATATTTCTCACTCATAAAACATTTCTTAACATCTAATATTTTATGATTCAAATGTAATGCATTTGAATCATTAGTACGTTCAAAATGAATAATGTTCTTTTTCTAGCAAATAAAAATGAACGATCGAAGACTGTTACGTAAAAGAAAAGAAATTGGAAGCAAACAATGAAAACGTAAATATAAAAATTTATTAATCAAATCCTTTAATTAGTTTGGTTTCGTTAAGTTTTATGCATACAAAAAATTACGGTTTCAAATCATCAACTAACAATATATTGAAAAGTTACGAAAATAAAATACAACTTAATTTACAAAGGTCAAAATAACTAATAAGCAGATTTCTATTGGCACACAGACAAAGAAAAAAACAAAATTACAATTAAAATTAAAGGAACCGATTGCATGGCAGCCGTAATTCCCAGTAATTTCGCAGTTAAACCTATTTTTACCCATTTAACTTGCGCTGCCTATAAACAAGTCTCTTTTCTGTTTTTGCTGCTCATTCTTCCAGACTCTCGTGTTCTCGCTATCTGGACTGAACTCATCACAGGAAAAAATTTCACCGATGCGCTTATTACACGCAGTGACGAGATAAAAAGGCTATCTGGCTAACGCCGCTTTGCTGAATTAGGTTGTTATTGCAAAATGCCTTCCCCTCCCTCAACGTACCGCAGGAGAGATCCACTGTGATTGTGTTCTGGCGTGGCGTCATCACAGCAGGTTAACGACTATGTGCTGGGAGAGGGTGTGGCGTGATGGGTACAATTTTTTTTTGTACTGGAACTGTGGGTTAATCTAATGTCGGCGTGACACCCTTTTAAACCTGTTATTGCTATCCGCGTGGATATCAGAAATTAGCGCATGTAATGAAAAGGAAGGAAAAAAACACGTGTATTTTACACACGAAATCTAATCAATTTTAACTCATTTAAGAAACTTAGCTCCTTAGTACACCAATTAAATTTTCATTTAATCTGTTACAACCCATCAGACATACGTTCAAGTATATTTGTACACAACCGTCCTTGCGAGGAGATCATATATTGGTTATATAAGTAGCCAATAGCTAAAAATAACATTTCTCTTGATATGTTGCAGCCAAAGACATTACCAACAACAGTTTGAAGCCTGAACTGATGTTAGTGATATCGTTTGTACGGGATAATGTTTTCAAAAGCTAGGCCGTGAGCTACAGCTAAAGACTGGATGTATTGTTCCAGAAGATATTGCACCACAAGTGTTCGCTAGCTGAGTACAGCGAAGTGACGTTTTATTGCGTGTCCTTGCATAAAAGTACTTGCCAGAGCTAATGTGGTCAGTGAAGCTAGATGCAAAATGAAAGTGTAAGTCTCCCGAGACAGACACACAGAGGATAGGATTATATATTATTCTTAACCAAATTTCCAAATGACTTCATTTATTATACTAATTGTTATTGCGATAAACATCGGTACGAACCGTTTTCAAGATGCAAAGTAGCTTGCTCCACACAAAACCGTGGGTGTGCTCTAGTATATATACAGGCCGTTCAAAAATTCAATGTCCAAAGCATTAAGGAACAATGAAGGAGACCAATACAAATATATTTCGCCAGATAACTATGCATCGGAAACAATTAGTTTAGGAGGAATATATATTCAGCGGGTTCGGGTGTGATTAAGAAGACACCAATTGTAATTGTTTACAGTACAGTACAGTTTACAGTACAGTAACGCAGAGCCGGCATCGACGAAGCAAGCAGTCCCGTGTTCGCTGAATATGTACAACCCTCGCATACACGGGACACCCTGCTACATCGACACCAGCCCTGCGAGGAGGTCAATGCTGCTAATTTTTAACGTTTAGTGTAACATTGCTCAATAAATAAAATACCGTAAACAATTACCATCGTCGCCTTCTGAATCACACCCGATACACCTGAATACCTAATACTCGTTAACTATTTGTTTCCGACACATGATTATCTGACCAAATTTATTTGTATTCGTCTCCTTTAACTTTCATATCAATTTGGGTATTGAACTTTTGAAAATCCTGTATATGGACAAGTAATAACAAGTCGAAGAACTATCTTTCTTTTTGTTGCCTTAAACTGAGGTAAAGTTTCAAGAGTGATTACTTATTTGTTTTAATTTAAGGAAAGCAAAGTTAAAATAGTATAACTGTAAACTAAAGTTAACAATTTTGTAACAGTGATTTGTCAGACTATCTGTATAACATTTTGAGTCTACATAAAACATTAAAATAACTCACTATTCTGGAATTTCCACCGACTTACAACGTCGATGCAAATTCGGTTAGAAATCAAGTACGGTATACTATCAATAATCAAGAATATTATTACGACAATTCAGCAACCAAATTAAATGTTATGTTCGTTATAAGGGATCATCAGCAAAGAGAAAAAATATTCAAACTTACAAAGGTGAAAAATTAAAGTTTATGAGGAACTGAAGAAACCGTACTTTAAACCAAAACATTCATTAGTTTGAATTGCCCCTAAAAAATTACAGGAGTGCTAATACATTATACAGGTCACACAAAATTTACAATATTCCAGAAATTTTAATGTATGCGTTAAGATATTCACTACCGTCACACATACATCAGTGAATATATCAAACAAGCGCTATGAGTATGACTAGATAGAATTTCGTATAAAACATAAAAATACGTTGCTTTCTGTACAGAAAGATGCAGTAAAGTTTCCTATTTTATGATTTTTCATTTATGTTCATGCATATTTGGTGTCTTATATTGTGTACTTTGCATCGCCGATGGTAAACGTGCCAATATTGATTTTTGTTTTAGTAAAAAAAATTTTTTTTTTTCGAATCTTAACTTTCTAATTGCAAAACCAATTACCAAATTCCTTTGAGCAAAATAAAACCACAAGAGGGTTAGTTTGGCCGCAATAACAATATTTTAGAAACAACAAAATCTAAAATATAGGGAAGGATGGACTCTATTCTGCATTTAACTCGCGAACAAATCTCTACCAAACCATATAATTCTGGCCATGTTAAATTTTATGTGACAATAACAAAACATTCCCACTCAAGGGTATGTTTGGGGCTCTGATTATATATTAAAGCTTGCAACGTTTGCAGCGATTTACGATCTATTAAACTCAATACCTTGAATTTTAGAAAATTTATTTTGATAGTGGTAACAATTATTGTAAAGCTTTATTTGAAATATTTGTGTTATTTTAAGTGAAACAATTGCCTGATCATATATTAAATAATTATTTTTATTTAATGTTTGTGCAAGAGTTTAAAAATTAGAAAAGTAAAACATACGTATGTATTTTAATGATAATTACAATGATCCATTAGTTAACTAAATGTTATATAAGCGAATAAATAAGTAAATAAATAAAAACATATATATATATATATATATATATACGCCATTGGCCCAAATATTAATAATATAAAACACCTTTCACAACTCTCAGAATACAGTATTTTCTAGTTACTAACTGGATCATATCGTGTGATGATTATTTTTTGGTGTGGGCGACGGAATTTAATTGTTGTATTCCTTAAACTCAATTTATACAAATTAAATTGGGTTTCGTATTCAATGTTATTTACTCTGGATTTTCTGTAGAAAATCCGTGCATTTAAGATAATTTTATCTTAATAGTTTAATATCTGTTACATGCAACTAAACAGTTATTTAACATTATTAATTAGTTAGGTACACTAATGTGTACTAAGCGCTTTGTGACAATTCCGAAACATACAACATCTAACAACACTACAGAAGACTGGATATGGCCACTTTAATTAGCCACCGTAATTATCTGCAGTCTGCCAAAGACTGGGCGATGTAATGATTCACTTCCATTCCTACTTATTCAAAACACTTAATTGGTCTACAAAACACTTTATTGGTCTAAAAACATGGAAAACACCAAACAATTAACGACAGTTCACTGTTAAACTTAACTGATGTCTTCCTAGGTCATCTACATATTTAGATAGGGTAATCTGTTTCATGTAAGACTGTATATTTCGATAAGGTAATATGTTTTCTCGATTTATTCCTGAAGTGCAGTAAAATACATTTTTCAAATAAATAATTATGAGATAACTGGTAAATATGGTGCTCTGTCAAATATAGTAAATAAATTTTCCTCAACTGGCGTTGCAGAAAAACTCGCCACAGGGCCCCGTCACGGTAGACGGTACATGGAAAAACAAACGGGTAATTGATATGACGACGTGGCCGGATTCAATCAACATAATATATGAGTATTACATTGGTTTGGTTATGTATTAAAAGTACAGTTTTATATTAGGTTATAACAATAAAAAATTATTGATACGTTACAGTTGTAAATAATACATATGTGAAGTTTTCATGTGGAAAGTCGACCACTTGTTACATTGTCAATCAAGCTCACTCCCGGGCACGTGGTCTACACAATAACAATGGCGAACGTGACTGCCTTATATGTTAAACAGGAATGTCGTGTTCACAACAAAGCTGAAATAGTGTGTGTATTGCGTGTTTAACTGCTTGGTACGTCACAAAGTCCTGAAAAATTTATTTTTGATTACAAAGTATTCGTTTACGTTTAATGCATTTATCTGTATGGTTGTTGTAGCGTGTTTGAGTTGAAACGCTGTTCCGGTTTACAACAAAATACTTTCCGTTAGTATAATTATGATATAATATATAATTCAGACGGTATTTATATGCTGTTAGCGTGAACTAATCATAGTAACGTAATTGTTTCAGTGTATTTCATCAAAATATTGTGTAATTTTCTTGTTAAGTAAACAAACGGCGAACAGTGAAATAATTCACTACACATTTCCGCAGTATGAATATTAGCCATTTCACAGACAGCTGAGAATGTTCGTTGTTCTGTCCTTAAAAAAAAAGTTCCTAACCGAAGAAAATTAAAACTGTTTTATAAGATAATTTAAAAATTAAAAGCAAACTTACTCTGGAGGGTGAAATTTTAGCTCAACTAGTTAAATATGTGATCGGAGTGAAGATTGTTTAATCGAGCTACCTCTAAAAAGCGTTCAGTTTTTATAATAAAGAGTATGTAATTAGATATATTTCATTTACAAATAATACGTTAATGAAAGTTTTACTGTTCTGTAACATAGCCATCAATAATAATATTACAAAGCTTTCATAACGAAAATGCGTAAATAACCAGTTGTTCACGTTAGATCCTAATAATAATATAAAATTAAATTAGTTAACTAGCAATTGTCGTTGATTTATATAAATATGTACAAAGTGTTAATCAGGGATATTTTGTTATTTACGTTTTTAGAGAAGTCCGATAAATCGCATATTGTATGAGTGTTAATAATTTATTACTAGACGCAGAAGTTAAAAATTAAAAGCTCTACTGCTTTACAAAATTTAACAAATCTAGTGTTTGAACTTGCAAAAAAAAATCATAAAAAATAATTTCTCGAAAGAACAATATATTATAAATCGGCATACTTAAACGATGTCTGTCATTATTTGGTAAAAGAAGCGACATGGCGCGGTTTTAACGAACTCTTTCTCCCTTTGGGTTATCAGTGTTACGGAGCTGTTAAACTCACGGGGTTATTAGGTTATACTGATATTTAGTAGGCCTTATATGAAAATCTGCGAGGAAATCGACACATAAGTTGCGTCACAATTAACATTTTTATAAACGCAAATAAATTACAATATCTCTGGCAGTACAAACGTTAATTTAAACTAATGGACCAAATTCTACGTTATATTTTTAAAACTATCCTGTGTACCCCGATAGATGGTTCAAAAACAATGTGATAAACTTAATTATGTTGCTTCTGATGGATTAGATATTCAGTGTTATTTATGTTCTTAAGTAGGTACACGTATTTTACCATTGTAGTTTGAAAAATACACGGAAGCTCTGAGTATGCTTTTTGTTTATACCATAGTGTTAATAAGAATATTTTTAGTATTGAAATCAGTCTCTGAATGTGTTGACCTTTATGCAGTTCTTAAAATTCCAATGGCTATGTGTAAGAGACAACCTTATAAATCTATGGGTCTGTATTATTTATTGAAAAAAAATCTTGTTTGCCCATACGGATATTACAGAATGATGGTATACCATCTGTGCTCGTATTTACACAATGCCTATAGTGTTAAGAGAATACGTAAATTCAAATTATTTCGGAAGAGTTTTGGTTCTTCAAACACTGTGTTGCTTACCAAAAGAACTGTACGATATTTTATTATATGATTTATAACCTAATTCCAAATAAATAAATATATATATATATATATATATATATATATATATATATATATATTTATTTAGTCGATACTTGGGGCATTATTTTAATCGAAAAAATAGCATTAACATACGAATTCATCTGCGTATAAATGTAATCTAATTATATATAAAACTTGACTTTTAGGTAGAGACCTCTGATTGACGAGAAAGGATTATTGAACCACTTTGTTTCAATGCACTATGTGCACACAGTGATTGGATGTTTTTAACTGTCAGAATGTTGAGATTCTAACCGTTTATCACAGGCATGAAGTGTCACAGTAACCTTATTCTGACTGACACAATCATATAAGTGACGCATCTACACACAAACACACGCTGCCAATATCCACGGCGCAGAGCTGCAATCGTGCACATAAGAATAGAAACAATGTAGTGCAAACACCTTTTCGCTGTTCAACGTGTAATTTCGACGCCATGTTAGCCGCGCCAAAGCTTGGCGAATTTGGTAGTCACGGGGTCATCCACGCATGAATTTGATTGGCTTCTAGTTAAGATGACAGCAGAAATCAATAACTGAAATATAGAACACATACTAACATTTTTGGATAGGCTTTTGTGTACGACGAAATTTGCTGCATTCAAAGCTAGACCCTTGGGAGTGTTATGAAATGTAATATGTACTGTAGCGGAATCGGTAACAGAGTATAGGAATGAAAACTATTAAGGAGTTGGGTGTCTTGTACGGATGGCTTTATTTCAAGTAAAGTGCCAACATTTCTGCAAAATAATTTTTATGCGATCCACAAGTGTGTCTATATATATATATATATACACACGGACACACTCACACATAAATATAAGCACAAGCACACAAAAATAAGATATAGTCTCCCAGTATGTATGAGAGTTTTTCGAAAAAGAAGTGTTAACCAAGAAGATGTCTTGTGGTGGAAGTCGAAGAACGCATTAAATTATTATTTCTGAGGACAATTATTAAACCACTGCACTTATTAATCATGTTACAAATATCTGTATCGCTTGTCTTTTATTTCGCTCTTGCTACAGTTATGTTGGCCTACTGACCTATTTTCTATACAAAGTATTTTAATTGGCTGGCGGAGAGCCAACAGAAAGATGCGTTGACAGTCTGCCAATCTGGGAATCGTGGCATTTAGACATAATCTTTAAACCATGGTACTCAGTTAAAAAAAAATACATTTTTTGTACTTATCAGTTTAAACGCTGCAGGTACATTGATGAAAATGTTGGTTCGAAACTGTTAACGCTTCACCAGAATATTAGTAGCACAAATTATTTGAAAAGATATATAGAACCGAAACTGTTATTCGTATATGCTAACGCTTCACCAGAATATTAGTAACACAAATTATGTGGAACGAAATATAGAACCGAAACTGTTATTCGGATATGGCGCAGTTAGAATTCCATCCCTGCCTACAACAACTAAAGTGGACAAATTGCTTTTTGACGGTATAGAGACTTAACTGTTGAAGAAATTTTGTCATGAATACAACTGGAAAGGCAGTCAGAAAACTGTCAAATAATGTCGTCAGTGCTGCTTCAGCGGATACTTCTTAAGTTAAGAACCTAGTTAGTTTCACTTTTGGCCATAGCCTCTATGTTCTTAAGTAATTTAATAAATTAATTTTGTCCGTTGCTAATACATTTGTAACTAAATAATGCTTATTTCCTTTTGGTCTAGGCACTAAAATCTTCGGTAATGGCTGCCGTAATTACGGATAAAGATATATTGTAGTGTAAATCGTTGATTGAGGTCTGTTTGAAACAAAAATAAATATACGTGGCATATATATAAACAGCTGATCTAGGAACCAGACTCGGAATGTAACGCACAGTGCTGGTGAGTGTAGATATATCGTTCCTAGGTTCAACTGCAAACTGTATTTTCCCTCAGCAGAAACCAATAACCATCGCTAAACCAGGTTTAAATGAATGGATTTCGACCATTCACGAGGAATTTTCGATAGACACACATTCGACACGACTGCAATTCCGGGAGCAATATGGCGATTCATAAGCTAACATGTCAACTAAAGATACGAACAGCTTAAATATTTGTACATGCAGTAATAGGTTATAGATAGAGACCTGAAAAATTCGCGGGTTCACTGACCTGTAGGCTAGCCTCCAAGAATATATGTGTACTCAATATGATTGCAGCTGTTTATTAGCTGCTCGCTGACGCAGTCAAATGGGCCTCTGTTCAGTTACAGTTTTATTATTGGTTCAGCTACTTCAAGGAAGTGTCAACTAAGTCATCTGCCAATTGTGAACGTGATACAGACATATAGTTGCTGGAATTATAACTTGCACCTAAAAGAAAACGCGAATTTTTCAGGTCTCTAGTTATAGATAAAGATAGTGAAAAATCGCGAGAATGTTTTCTGCCAGAGTATTCTGCAAATCAGTGTGGCGCCTTGCGTCATGTATTATTGGCCGGAGTTTATGTAGAACAAATTGTTTACAGACGAGTCACAGACATCCAGTAGTAGTACACAAGAGTTATCATTGGCCCAGTCAAATACGGACTCGCCAGTAACGAAATAAAAGCGTCAGAAATTAATACAATACGTAGAAGCCTAGCAAATAATAAACTTTTCCTGCGATAATTCACCTTCTCTAATTATAGCAAATTACTTATAGCAGTTAACATTTAACTGAAATCTGGCACTGATAAGGTTTTGACAATTTGCATCAAATAAAATAATTTTAAAATTTTAAAATTCCTGCTTTACATAGGCATTTCTAGTAAACTACGGCATTTTTGTTTTGTATTTACATCTGTATTTTGTAAGGTACAAAAAGAAAAACAATTAACGTTGAGATCAGCTCACAAGTGTATTTCTTTATCAGTTGCAGCATAAATTTAAATAACTGATTTAACATTCAAAGAAAAAAAATTTTTGTGCTTCTTTTTTGTGATCCTTTTCCCTGAAATTTACAAGCAAAGACAATACACGTTTCCGGTATCCTGATTTTTTATGTGTTTTGAGAATGAGTACAGCATGCATATGTTTGTTACGATATGATTTAGAAACAGCAGTTCTAGCTCTAGCCGTTGATGTTCTGATGTACAGCGACCAGCGACTCAATGAATAATGTATTTGCCGTAACCTAATATTACAAAGGGTGAGAGCTATCTAGATCAATCGCGATAAAGTGTGGTCTTATATATTACTTTTGAATACAGTACAGCCATACACTTTGATAGTTACTTATTTTGCTTATTTTACATTAAAAATTGTCAGGTAGCTATAAATTATCTGAAAGGAAAAAGGAAGTAGGTTTCAAAAGTGCTAACTTTATCCCGAACCACCTGTAGATATTTTGTGTGTTACTTTTGTTTTTACTGATTAAATGTAATTGAAAGGATACAAAGTAATAATTCTTTTTTTTATTTGATTCAATGAGTTCAATAAATAACTGCGTGGTCATGTAAAAAAAAAAAAAAAAAGGAAAACTGTTTTTGCATCTAGTAAATTCTCGAAAAACCTTAAACATATTATCTTATCCATCACCTCATAGCCCCTCAAAACTTGTTCCCCGTGGCTATCCTAGCTATCCTGAGAGTGCTTAGTTGGAGAGGTATCCTGTGATTTTGATCAAACCTTTCTTTCAGCATGATATTAAAGGCGATCGTAGGATACGCACGTGGCAATGTGGTGACTATTTCAAGTTCGTCTTTTCGTTCTGACCACACAGGACGGAAGAAGATACCGACCGTATAGCCGCGGAGACGATGTCTCGTAAACACCGTCACTTGTTTCTAAATCCGGGACCTTAAAGAAAATAAATGCCACGCTTTTAGAATGCGGTAAAAGCAGTGTGTTGGCACCGAAGGAGGCTGTTGACATTCTTGGAATGCATGTAACAGAGGGAGGCCTCCGACCGTTTGGATACAACCAATCAAACTGATAAAATTGTTTTCTTTCAAACTAAATCTATCCAGGACCGCTTTAATACTAAGTATTGTAAAACAACACAAATTCCCGGTGTATTTCTTTTAGCACATAAATAAAGCATTGCAGATGATATTGAAAAACGGTTGGCTATTAAATTCACTTCTTGTGTTTAATTATAATTGTAAACACTTTTTCAAATATTGGTTCAGCTTTTAAAGTATTTAAATTGCACTAAACGAAATATTTTCATGTTTTGCATCCCAAGGTATTTCCTATGTATTGTTCTGAAAAAAAAAAAATAAGGGCGTAGTCTACAGCAATTTTATCACCATGTTTTTATTTTTTATTTGTACCAGCTTTTTTTTTCTTCTTATTTTATACACAGAATGAGTCTAAATTTTGATCTTATGAAATGTTTGTACCTCTCATAGTTTTCGCGTAATGGTTTGTTAAAGTAAAATTTGCATTTTTTCATTAAGGACTATACTAAAACCAGCTGATATATGACACTGAAAAAATTCACAGTGGATAATGATATAGCAGGCTCCAATTTCTATATATATAAAAGACGAACAGTAAATATCTTTTTTATTTAAATAAAAATACTAAAATTTAAAATAAAAATTTAAAAATTAAATGTATATTATTTTAAATATAAAAATATGTTACTATGTGGTTTAACATAGCTGAACTTGTAGTCTACAACATCATTATTCATTGAGAATTTTTTCACTTTTGTAAGTGAGATGTATTAGTGTCGTTCTTAAAACGGAAACACGCAAATTTTGGCTTTAATGAGCCATTAGTCACGTTTTTAGTCTAAAATAAGGGAAAAAATATCTCGTACAAATAAAAAAAACATGGTGATGACAATTGCTCTATACTGCGCCCCCTAAGAATACGGGTGCTGGCCATAAAATAAGTTATTTTTATTCGTGCTAGCTTTAAAATATTAAAGATTATTAAGTCTTGCAGAGGGTTGTGTATATCGCATAGCTTTTATCCAATATCATGTAATATTAATTTTATATGTTTTTGAAATTTCCACTTTAAAAATTCCTTTAGAGCCACATTAACAATATGGGTCAATACACTTGTCTTCGCTTACATTAAAAAATTCCAATAAAACGGTATAGTTTAGAAAAATGTAGGAGCAAGTACAGACACAACATATTTATTTATTTGGATGATTTCCGTACCTTCGAACTGCCCATGACATTGGTAGAGGAACACCAGGGAAAAGAGTAATAAATCGTTCAGGGCTTATTTAAGTAACAATCCCAGCATTCGCCTGGAGAGATTTTGAAAACCACTGGTAAACTGAGATCAGCATAGCCGGTGCCGGGGAACGAACCCGGCTCCTCGCGAATGTGAGGCGATTGTTTAGCAAGTTATCCACCACGAGACATTTAAGATAGATATTACGATGTTCGTGAGTCCTTTAGAGTACTATTTTAGTGAGCGCTACCTTGACTATCTAGACAACATTGTCTTAAACCTTTGATTTTGTTATGTAATAATACAAATGTTAGCTGCCAATAATCTTCAACGAAAACTATATAAATAAAGTCTTCAAGTAGAAGAGTAGGCCTATATGTATACATGTATGTATGGATATATGTATACTAACACACACACCTACAGATACACATACTTACTCCATGGGAAATTCTCCGAAAGAAAACTACAAACTACACTGACAACAGATTTACCTTCAAAAGATGTGCGTGAAGAACACTTTTGCTTCTATCGTGTATTCCAAAATACTTCTTATGTTTCTACCTCGCCACTGGATCGTTAAAAACAACGTTAAAAAATAACAAATACTTAAATAACGCTAACTATTAACTAAAATAATTTACGCTTTCGATCCTGATACATAATTGTCTGATTTTCTATTAGTAGGACTATAAATTTAATTTTAGTACGGTTGATGACCTGTTTATGGGTTGGTTGTAAAATAATGTAATGGAATGAGTTTTATAAACAAGTATGATTTGATGAAAATCCGCTGAACGTAAAGTGCATATTATAGCAGATTTCCGTAGAGACACGTAGAATGCGGTTTATTAAGTTACTTTATTTTTTCACCGGTGGTGCGGGATAATAATTAAGTCCTAACTGTGATAGTAGGTGATAGTAAAAGGAGTACAAGGAGTTTGTATTTTTATATATTTTCGAAGTAGTTTACATAAACATGCATTTGTTAAATTTAAAAAATAGTTCATTTCGTATGTGCGAGATTGCACCATTGGATAACGGACTCCACATATAAATACTTGATATGAGACGTGTTGTCTGCGAGTGAGTGAGAGATTTTGTTCAGCGTTTAACGTCTAGGGCGGGGGAAACAGGAGATCCCCGAGAAAATCCGCTGACCAACGGCATCGTCCTGCACGACTCCCAAATGCGAAATCCGGGGACTGACTCCGCCGGGAATCGAGCCCGGATCACCTTGGCGGGAGACGAATGGTCTGACCATTTGTCTACCGCGGCCACTGCAGTCAGCGAGGACTATTTTATAAGCGCAATGTAAGAAATCTTGACACCAAAATATCCGGTTCTGATTTCTCATGAAAAACTAAGTATATAATATAGGTTGCACTTTCTATCCAAACACAACTAATTTATTGAACAAATTACTTATGGGTGTCCACCCTATGTTAGGAAAATGGTATTTTAGCAAGTGTCTGTAGAATGCACCGATTACGACATAAATATCTATCTGTTTCTGGGAAAAATAACCCTGCAAATGCCACCAATTCGCCGTTATATCAGCAAAATATAGGTCGTTTAAAACATACGAGCAAACCCAGCTAAATTGCGATCAAAATTAACGGAAGCAACCCACTAAATTCTGCAATTAGTTGAGTTTCCCGTAATTTTCTTTCAACAGTGTCAGTCGATGATTTAAGGAGAAAAATATGCGAAGTAAATAATATAAGATTAGTGTTTTGAGATGATTCGCCAAATTCTGGGATCAACGTGTTATTAAATGTTCATTCTATAATTAAGGAACAGTTCGCCTCTCACCAAGGCGATCCGGGTTCGATTCCCGGCGAGGTCAGTGATGCCGTTGGTCTGCGGGTTTTTCCGGGGATCTCCCACCCTTTCATTCCGGCTCTGCTCCATACTCACCTCATATCACCACTCACCAGCTCCAGAGACCTCGATGTTAAGCGCTGACCAAAATCTCTCGCACTCTATTGAAAGATTTGCTATCTGAATGGAATAGCGAATTTATAACGTCTACGAATGAAAGCAACGGAGGTAGCCGATCGTTGTTATTACAAGTCTTACAACGACACGTCAGCAGCACGTACTTGACAATTTTTCTCCAAACTTCGTTAAAGGTCCGGGCAACTCGCGTGGCCTCTATAATGGGCTACGTACTTGGGTAACGTGCGACCGCAGGTTGGTTAGGACAGTTCCTGAGGACGTGATAAACCTAAGATTAACTACTGAACCGTAAACTGAGCTGGCCACTCTCACCATGTAGATCAACTGATGTAGTTGGCTGCACATCGTACACTGGGCGAGTATGGTTGACTTGTTTCAACCTGATTAAGTACTGCTCGCTTGGCAACGTTTCAAATGTAAGAAAAGTTTTCGTCGAGCCCATGAACAGTGATGGCGCGTGTCAGATGAGTTCTGTTTTGTGTGAAACTGCTCAATTTCACAATTCCTTTACATTTATTACAAGAAACACAGCGAAGTACTATTTTAATAATGCTTTACTGTTTTTCAAATATACAGTCCACACAATTGAAATACAGATATTTTCCCCCACAAAATGCTTAAAAACATCATTTACAAACTGCTATATCTATTAATTCTAACCTGATTCGTAGAACAGAAACAGGAGAGCATTCGTTTATATGTACGGCAAATTTTTCACGAAGTTAATTTAGCATCAGAGATTAAAGAAATTAAGAAAAAAACGACGTGACAAGGAACCAGTGAAAGGACGAATGGCACATCAAAATACAGAACAATACACTCGCTCATGAAATAAGCGTACCAAGAATCATTGCAATGAAGTTTGGAAATACATTGGTAAACAAAAAGTCTAGGAGCTGGGAGGGTGTTTATGATTAACAAAAAAATTGTGTGTTAAAATAAAAGTTTGCTTATTAAGCCCACTTCAAAAAAATTTCGTTTTCCTTATAATAGAAGGAATTTCTATCCATGGAACAGTCAATAGAATGTTGCCAAATTGAATGTCATTATTTTGGATGAAACAATCCTCACATATAGTGTATGGAAACAGGTTCGAAAATTCACAGTTTTTGTACTGCTCATGACCTACAGTGCATAGCGCGCTGGTTGGATCATGTCACTGTGAAATGCTAAATCGTACAATACCTACCGTTCAGTTAATACCACTCTCCTGGTATGTAGTTGCCAATGATAACAGCTGCGATTGCATTACAGAGCAACATAATCCACCCCGCTCACTATGCACTGTACGTAATGTGATCCTAGAACAGAAACTGTGCGTGTTCAGAGCCATGTTTGTTTGACATAGTTTTTCCCTCTAGACGGGAGAATTGTTTCCTCTAAACATTGATACACTATTTTGAAACAGCCTGTGTATAAACGTTGAATATCTCTTATATCGTGTAACAAACTTTGGAACGTGATTTTTTTATAAAAAAAATAAGTTGAAGTTGAACAATACATTTTTTTCTAACGCAATTCTTAAGAGAAAAATCACCCTTGGAAATTGAATTAAAATTTTGATTTTTGCTAAACAACGACGTGAAGTGAAATTACAATTATGTGCAACATGATGTGCCGATCATTGAAAGATTTGTACTATGGTAGGCATGACTGAGTGGAGTTTTTGGGACATACTTCATTGCGACTTAGATGTCTTTCAAGGAAAACAAAAAATAATACAAAAAATAAGTAAGCAGATTAAGCTTTGATCAACTTGATACGTACACATAGCATATTCCATAAAAGAAATCGCGTCAAATTCTTCAATCTGCGAAGAAACCACTCTTTAAAACTGTTATTACAGATTGTAATGCTTACCTCACATGCAGTGCATTGCTGCCACTAACTATTTGTATTATCCTTATGTATTTTTTGTAAACGGTTACATCCAGTGACTTGAAACAAAAGGACCTTATAATCACCTACGTTTGATTTCTCAGAAATTCAACGTGGAGTGTTCACAGTACCCAAGGCCACAAAACGTATTGTCAAGAGGGTGACCACCCATGTTATTTTTATGAAGGGGATAGTTTTAAAGAACGGTTTCTTGACGGATTGAATAATTCAATAACACACAGCGCTGTGCACATAAATGTAATTTAACTCTACGTCGTTACTGGTATTTTAACAAAGCATAATATTCAAATTCTATTTTAGAGGATGAACTAATTTCCTTACCTGCGCTAGGCAAAAATTTCAGTGTGTTAACAAAACCTTAGTTTTGAAAATGAATCACTTTGGAGACTTTGTATTTTGAATCGTAAGTAAAAAAATACGCTGTAAATAAGTATCTATGTAAACTAATAAAACGCTTTCACAATAACATTGTCAATCATAACACTACCACGCAGATCATAATACATAAATTCTATGAAATATGTATCTTGTGGGTTCGTATGACACAACATCTAGTGCACTGCGACGTTATTCAAGACAGAATGAACAAATCAAAAAGGAAGGAAAAGTTGAAAAAAACCGACCAATGCCTGAAAACAGTAATACTTCCAACTTAAGCCTGGGGTGGTTTTGGAATATCATGAAATTACTAATTGTTATGGTGTGACAAGTAATAAACCCTAATGTGAGCCGAGTATTCTACCACTGTTCTCATGACGTGGGGTGACAAAATGTCACCATGTGTCATGGAACAGTGGTTGCATAAATTTGGTTGACGGAGTTTAGGGAAGGGTTTAATATCGTTTTCGAAATATTACTAATTTATTTCTTCTCAGATTATCAGTATATTGCTTACCGTGATTTCAAATTCATTTACATATAATACCATAGTAATAATTTTCACCCCTTTGTTTCAGTAAGGAAAAGTTTTTGCTGTATTGTAAGCCGTCATTTTACACGGTATTTTCGTTGTGAATTTAAATATAGAATAAACTAGCAGCTTACTAAACCGAGAGTAACAGACACTAAAATGAGATTTAAAGTCACGAAAATAGAGAAAGTGTGTGATGAAAGAGAGAGACAGAGAGAAAGTGAAAAAAAGGGGGGCAACTTGCCTTACTTGATGCAATTTTTTTTTTGTTTCCATGATGAGCTCCGCAAAAATGCCAAAATAAAAGATATTTTTTATGTTGCATGGTTCTCTGTTGTATTGAATGACAAGGAATCTCGTTGAGAATATCAAAGCGAAGATGTTCCCCCAGTGTAAATTTTTAATCCTGTTTGAACTTTGAGTGAAAATTGGTGCCGTGTTTCCTGTTATATATAAGTTAGATATTTTAAACGTATTTTTATATACGTATTTATCCAGTCCGGAATCATACACATAACGCCCCAGCTGATTGTCTTGAACCTCGGCAAGCATCGCTTACACTTTTATAAACGACGGGTGGGTTACCGTGTTGGTCGGAGAGCTTTATGCACGATAAGCCAAGTCTTACCTGTAACAACCGTAAAATACTAACCTGAAAGGCAGTGGCTACACGCAACTATTAAACACGACTATACCCATATAGGGTTACACGAGGTCGGAAGTTACTATCGTCTGTGTTTGTTTAAAGCATATGTGCTTTTGTATTTAGATTGAAGTGGCGTTTTTTCTATAATATTTGTGGCTGAGACATACTTGTAAGACATCAACACAGTTGCAATTTGACGTCTGAGTAAGTGAAGATATCTTACCCAGAGTTTAACAGCTGGTGTTTTAGCGCAAATAGATGTTATGAGATGCGAATGGAGCGACACCGACACCCACCGACCAATGATATCGTTCTGTAAGACTACTACATGCGAAAATGATGGCTGACCATTGGAATTCGAACAGCTGTACACAGAACATGAATATGTGCGATATATTTAGCTACAAATTTTCACAATAATTACATTAACTATAAAATATAATTTTCCTTACCATATGTTTCAAAACACCGCGATTGTAACTACACACGCCGATTGCGAACGCGATACAAAACAATTTATTGCGTAACCAGTGAAATAAATTTAGTTCGTTATTTATATACAAAAGCAGTTTTCATGTATGGTTACTTTAAGATATTTAAACCAATATGTTCAGTATTTCATGTAACAACGGCTTAAACATGTATTAATTTCAGTATTATGTCACATTTTATCGCGATACCCGTTCATATGACAGTATAAATGTTTCACATAATTCTAATGTGCTCGGTAACTACACGGCAGGACTGTATACGTGTTACAACATGACTAGATTCTGTGAGCAGCGCTAATTTCGCGTGATTCCGCCCGCATCCATGACCTGGTTGTAGCTTTCGTGAGTTTAGAACTTGCTACAACTCTCCCTCTTTACCAAGGTCACGCCTTCCTGAGCACGCAACAAGGGTTAACAAGTTGTGAGGATGTTCATTGCAGTCATTCCGCACTACACAGATATCGAGGTTTCAATTTGTTGTTAATATTAATGGTATAACCTCATTTACATTTTTCCCTGTATAACATAAAATAAATATACGTCTCAGAGTTAACAATATTTTAATATTAAAAAGTTAATATTTGTTATAAATTAGTAACTAAAATCAATACTTATTATAAATAAACACATATATATATATATAAATATTTATATATATACACACATAAAAACACACACTAATTTATCGAGATTGATATTTTGTACAATTAATGCTTTTGGTCATAAAACAAACTTGGTTTATTAATTGTTTTGTAATGTTTGTTAATTCGTAAGTAGTACACTTCTGGGTAGTAAACCATTTCTTAGTGTATTATAATAGTGTGTTTAAATATTATTCAGTTTTATATAACAAATACCACAGTACACATTAGACTGTAAAAGATAATTATTATTATTACTTAGATATTTTTGCAATAATTGTAAAAGTATTAAAGTTTAAACATTTTCAAATAAGACTGAAAAAATAAACCCTGACACATAAAACGGTAACATAATAATTAAAATAACTACAGTTTAAATTATTGTTGACCATTAAACGCATAGGGAACCAGTATGCTATCAAAAATGTTCTCAAAATTAGCGAAGTTGAAATAGAGTGGACGAAACTTCTCTAATTCCAATAAGGACGTGTCAACACAGCAATTTAATTTAAATGTAATTTAAATTTTGGTTTACCTTGCGGAATCATCACACATTTGCACGCAGTATACGTAAGTTTTTTTTCAGGTTAGAACTATATTTTTTTAAAAATTAACTAGAATTAAACAGTATATTTTACTAGCTTCTCAGTTCCCCAACCCCTACAACTGTCAAACATGTGTCCAAACTTAATTTTTTTTTCCTTCTGTAAAGAATCGTTTTATGTGTATTTTTTTTTTGAGTGAGTTATGCAAATATGTCTTCCATGATCAGGGTCAAAGTAATTTAAATTGTAATTGGTAAATTAAATTTGGTTTACTATGATAACTGTACGTATGATAGTATTAGTTGTTTTATTAAACCAGCGTAGGTTACAATTTAATGGGGTCTTGAATCCCAGTTTACAGGTAGAGATAATTAATTTTACGCGTAGCAGAAAGACACAACGTGGATTTAGAACAAGTATAATTTGTATGTATTTAAACAGTGTTCAGTGGGGGAACAGAGTGAGAGCATGTGAACCTTGTATGTGCCAGACTACATGACAACACGAGCATGGCAAGGTAGGACGTCTATCGCGACACAGCACTAGTACACTGGCTTCCAACCTCCTCCCCAAACCCATCTCATAAAGTCGGATAATTAGATTGCATCGTGTGTACTCGAACCAGCCCACCGACTATTGAATAATCAGGCAATGAATACGTTCAAAATGAGCCCTTCCTGTGAATATATTTAAGTAACTGTACGGGTCGGAGAACCCGCACCTTGACGGAAAATAAAGTGTTCGTTCAACAACACATGAACTAGTAATATGTCGCTTCCGTGTCTTATAAGGTTATGTAAAATGGTTATTAAAATTTTCGGTACAAAAACATGCGATAATGGAAAGATTTGTAAGATATTTACATTTGCATAACGTCTCAAATTTCATTATATAAACGGGGACCTTAATTCCAAGCCATGCTAACTCCAAATTTAAGAAATAGCGAAAAAAGGGAAATTTCTTCACTGTGTTGTAAGGTTATGTTCCTTATAAGGTTATGACAAGTCCTCTATCTATTTACCTCACAGTTAATTTGAGGGCTAATTTAAAAGCAAGAGAAAATACAGTCGTCTGAGAACACAGTTTGTGTCTCAGTGGAGTTAAACATGCCCGATTCCCAGAGAGCAATAACACGAGGTTTCTTTTAATTATAATTTTAATTGACCTTTTATGATTATAATTTCCTACTCAGTGGTAATGCTCGGAGGGAACCATACCAGGTGAAACTAGACAACCTTAAGAAGCAAAGTGTGTTGAGACGTTTATCA
>PNEQ01043855.1:0-18284 GCA_003012365.1 Medauroidea extradentata
GGCCTCATGGCACTTAGGTGCTATTCGTACCAAAAGACCCCAACAACCAATCCCAGCCAAGACCACGCCCCCCTAATGACCCTCTAGGCCAATCAGAGCTCTTGCTGCAGGCAGGGGAGGGGTCGGCCATGCTAAGCTTACGCAGGTTAGGCCGGTTTTGCTCCCAGTTGAGTCAGAATGCCCACGAGGTCCCTACTCAAAAGAGTGAAAAAACACAAAATTTGTTTTCCATCATCCCATGATATCTATCTAACCAGTAGAGATATTGAGGCGTTGTTCGCGTCAGAGTAATGCTGACGTAAGTGTTTAAAAATTATTTGTAAGTTTTTTTTTCTTTATAAGGTAACTTGATTATCTTAATATATGAAATGAAGTGTCATGACACACTCACTCATCAACGCACAGCCCAAACCGCTGGACCTAGAACCATGAAATTTTTAGGAAAGCTTTGCCTTTGCCCGTAGGCACCCATTAAGAATGTATTTCTCGAAATTAGATCATTAAGTGGGTGAACAGGGGTGAAATGCGTTTTCAAAGAATCCCTGATATCTCATTAACCGGGAAAGCTATCATAATTTTTTTAACTTCATAATATTGCCCAAAGAAATGCGTATTTGCGAGTTTTTCGATTTTGCGAAATTCGAAAATTTATGGGGTGAAAAGCTGTAAAATGTGTTTTTAATTAATCCGTGATTTCTCCTAAACCATTTCCGATAGCGAGGTGATATTTTCTTTAAAATGATGCTTAAGAAAATATCTAAAAAACTGTTTTTAGAATTTTTAGAAATTCGTCCTTGAAAGCTTTAAAAAAAACAAAACGTGTTTTGAATTAATCCCACTTATCTCCTATCCAGTGGAAATATTGAAATGGTTTTCAATTTAAAATAAATCTTACGTAAATGTCAAAAAAGTTATTTCAGAATTTTTCGAAAGCTGTTTTCAAATAATCATCTGTACCGCTTATATCCGTTGAGATATCGAGATGATTTTTTGATAAGAATGAAGCTTATGTAAATATCTACGAATCAAATTCAGGATTGTATGAAATTCGAAAATTAAGGATGTGAAAAGCAGTAAAATGTTACAATCTCCCGAAAAAAGAGAATGATCACGGAGGAATATTCAACAGTTGTTTCTTTTTGCCAACTTACTCATAAATAAAACCTCTTTGGACTGTAGCGTGTACACACGATAGAATTATCACGGACTGCCTTTAAGCATTCACTCTGGTATTGAATATAAGTTTGTGGTGTGGGAGGTGTGGGGTTACTGGTTCGTATCCCGTGCCAGACTTTGCGATGGGAATTAGTATGACGTCATACGAGCATATTGCGCGCGCTCTTTACACTGAGCTAAGACAATTTATAGTTCACCGTTATTGAGTACGCTAGCTGTTAAATGCCTTCGTCACATATTTTATCCAGAGTTACTGTTTGCGTTACATAATTTCACGCGGGCAAAGTCGCAGCCGGACAGCTAGTTAAGAGTAAAACTAAGTTTGTAAACTTTCAAGGCAGACGATCGGAAAAGCAAGTCCGAACACCGAGAAATAACCTATACATGAGTTTCACTATACAGTAACATATCGAAACGTGGTGTTGTACAACTTCTATAAGCTCAGGTCACGAATATTATATTTTTAAAATTGAAATGTAATGTCATGAATTATTTCGACGTTACGTGACGCAGTTGTCTGTTGTTCAGGTCTACATTCCGGGAGGTTCTGGGTTCGAATTTCGTTAAAGGCTGCGTGCGAACGTTCAGTTCTGACACACAAAAACTACAAGGCAGATTGAATTAGTGCAATTTACACGTAGTCGTTTAAAAGGGGTTAAATGGATTATGCAGTTCACTTTTCACTTAGGTTCATCGACATCAGCCCACATATACAGGATATTGCAAAATTCCAAGTCAATATTTTATAGGGAAACAATCCTCACTTGTAGAGGAACAAAAAGTGTTATGTGAACATAGGTCCAAAAACGCACCGTTTCTGCGCTACATTTGGCATACATGACGTATGGTTGATAGCGCGCTGGCAGGATCATGTTGCTGTATCATAGTTGTGTCTACTGTATGTGTGTTAGTGGCGTAGTATGTGGCAAAGTGACATGTTATGTACTGCTGTAATGATGCCCCACAGCAACATGATCCTACCCGCGCGCTATCAACCATACGTCATGTATTGCCAACTGTAGCGCAGAAACGGTGCGTTTTTGGACCTATGTTCATTAGCATTTTTTGTTCCTCTACACGTGAGGATTGTTTTCCTAGAATATTGACATAGAATTTTGCAACACCTGTATAATCAAGGTTGGGACACTAAGTACGTTTCCGCGAAACCTTTTCCCACAAAAATTTTCTAATGGCATTACATTTCATGTGAATATTTTGAAAATGGATAATTAAGGGTACCGTCACCAATGGTTGTGCACAGGATAAATCAGACGTATCTCATTTGATTATCCTCAAACAATAAAGAGTCTGTAATTATCTCACAATGTCAACATTGATGTGACTATAAATAAGTCTCAGGTGAAGTCGCCGTTAGTGACAGGGACAAACTTAAGACTACTTTTCGCGTGGATAGCTATAATTACTTATCCTGTTGCAGAGTTAGTTCAACTAGCCTTTTGGACATTCTAACACTTGATGACTGAAGTATCAATCTGGTGCACAAAGAGGTTTTCAACTAACGTAAATGTAACTAATACTTGCAAGCAAAGCCACGGGGACTGCTAGTATATATATAAAAGATATCTCTATATTTAAAAGAGAACACTGACTGACTGATTGACACATCAAACTGCAGCCCAAACCACTGAACCTAGAATAGTGAAATTTTTTGAGTGGATTCCCCTCAGGTCGTAGGCGAGCACTAAGAAGGAATTTTTAGAAATTCAACCTGTAAGGGGGTGAAATGTGTTTCCGAAGAAACGTCGATATAGCTCGAATCCGACGGCCTACCATCATGATTTTTACTTAAATGGGACACACATAAAAATGCATATTAGCCAATTTAAGGTTTTTTCGAAATTCAACATTTAAGAAGGTGGACTTTCCTGAAATGCGTTTCCGATTATATATCAATGTCTATAGAATCTATAGAATCCTCCGGGATAGACAGTTGGTATTCACTTCAAAATGTTTCCTACGTAAATACCCTAAAAGCAATTTTAGGATTATTGAAATTCGATCCCCAAAAGTGATTTTTACTTCTATTGGTTACGCATACAAAATGTCTGATAGGATTCCAAGACGTTTCGAAATTCTTTAATTAAGAGGGCAAGAGTACGTGACATGTATTTTCGATTATTCTTCCATATATATCGATCCAATCGAGATATCGAAGTGCTCTTTGCTTTATATTGATGCTTTCGTAAATATCCCAAATACCATTTAAATATACTTTCCGAATTCGGCCCCAAAGAGGTAAAAAAAAAATTGTGTAAAATGTGTTTTCTACTCACAATCAATATGTATCGATCGCATTGATTTTTGTACAGCGACGTGATTTTTGTTTTAGATTGATGCTTACTCAAATAACTAAAAATTTATTTCCTGAATTTTCGGAATTTCCCACCTAAGGAGGTGAAAAGGGGTGAAAAGTAATGGAATGTGTTTTTAATTAATCGTAGATATATCTTGAACCCAACGGGCTATTGTCGTTTTTTTATTCACGTCCAAGATACACCAGTTAAGTAGTTTAAAATGTGATACAAGGGCATTTTGAATTTCAGCGTTTAAGGAGGTGAAAAGCCCTTGAATGTGTTTTAGATAAAGCTTCCATATATATCGAACCCATCGAAATATTAAGTTTATTTTTGCTTCAGGATGATTATTAGTTAAACAGCCGCAAAAAGATTTTTAAGATTTCTCAAAATACTGTAGAACTCTCAGTACTGTACAGGGGTGATACGTGGTTTTTAATGAATGATCGATTTTGCTTTGACTGAACGAGCTATCGTCGTGATTTTCACTTCACTTTGGTACTTGTACAAATATTTAAGATGTGCAATTAATATTTTTCGGAATTAGACTCCTAAAGGGTGAAAATGTATAAAATTTGTATTCTGTCAGCCGATGATACTTGTCTAACCAGTAGTTATATTGAGGTATTGTTCGCGTTAGAATGATACCTACGTTAGTCTCTAAAAAGTAATACAAGTTTTGTATTTTATAATATAACTTTATTATTAAGAAGAAAACTTAGTTTGAAAACTTTCAATGCAAACAATCCGAAAAGCAAGTACGGCTGGCGAGAAATAAATTATACAGGAGTTTCATTCTGCAGTTATATCGAGACGTGTTGTTTTACAATCTCTATGAGCCCAGGGAATTAATATTTTATTTTTAAAAGTAGTGTTCGTGAACAGTTTCGACCATATGTGACGCAGTTGTTTGTAGTTTCGATCTGTTGTTTGGGAGGTTCTGGGCTCAAATCTCTTTAAAGGCTATGCAAATATGCAAGTCTGACACACAAAAAATGCAAAGATGATGAAATTAGTACAATTTGGATGACGTCGTTCAAAAGTGGTGAACATGGATTTCGACATACACTATCTACTGAAGTTGCTTGACAGCATCTCACTAACCTCAAGGTTGGGGGCATATCAAAAACGTTTATATTTCAGCGAAACATTTTCCTGCCAAAGCTCCCTAATGTCACTTAACTTCACGTCAAGGTTTTGAAAAACAAATATGTTACTGAGGGCACCGTCACCAATTGTTGTGCTCGGAGGAAATAAGTCTTCATATCACGTAATCTACGTATTGCATTCGATTACCCTCTTACATTTAAGAGTCTGTGGTTAACCCACAACGCACATTGTTGTGACTATACATAAGGACCAGGTGAAGTCGCTATTGGTGGCAGGGATAAACTTTAAGGTGCCTGCACACTTGGTCCCGGCGGAGCATAGCGACTTTTTCCCCGTGGTTCAGTTATATGCAAATAAATGGATCCCCGCACCCTTGGGCGAAGAGTGGCGAGGCGCAGCGCCCACTGCCGCGCCCAGGTGTGCGGGCTCTCCCTGCTGCCGAGCTGCCGCGCCCAAGTGTGTGGGCACCTTAAGAGATTTACGTATATAAAAACCCAATACAAAATATTTTTCCGGCCGGCCGGCGTGCCGGAGGAGCTGGAAGACTTGGCGGGGCCGTGAAGGCCGCGATCAGTGTCTCTCTCGGGTTCGCCACAGTGGTTATGGGATCCCGTCGGGTGGCGCTTCCAGGTGAGGGCTCGCGTGTAGGGCCTTCCTTTAAATGCGAGGAGAGGAGAACGCTGTTCTGCGATTGCATCTTTGTTCTAGTATTCGTTTTGCTTTGTATGTCTGGCCTTATAAACTGCTTTAACAGCTTACTTTGTTGATCCAATTGTAACTTTACTATAGGTAATGTTCAGTGGTGGCTCGTGGCTTGTTGCCAGGCGGGGCTGCAGATAGTCGGAACTGTGCACTCTTGATGAACGCGCCGTAGACCAACGACCATGAAATATTTGCCGGCTACTAGATCTTTTGCGACCATTCAGTAGTAAGGGACACCTGCACATCAGCGTGTCAGTGGCTGTAGAGTCAACCAGCGCACAACCATGTACAGCTCTTGACAACTGCAGCCCTGCCGCAACAGTCAACGAGCAGCCACTGGTAATGTTTACCTAATTTGTGCGACGTAATTTATTGGCGGGTGATACATTCCTACTTCATATTGGAGTTCTTATATAGTCTGGAAACGCAGCGTTGATATCAGTACCACGTCTATGGTCTTCTTAATCAAAGCTTTTTGATTCCCAAAGCTTTTTCTGCCAAACGATTTAGCATAACGAGGTATAGATATAAATACTTAAAATACAACTCATTAGCGAATTTGAATATCGCATACCTGGAAATTGACATGTTGCGAGAAACTACTGAGGAAGAGCGTTAATGCTTAACACAGTCAATTTGTTTCTTAATTTGACCAGCAGTTTTATTTTATAGTGAGACTAGCTTTAGCCAGTTATAGTATTACTTAATCAAGGCTAAATAGCTGTATCCTTATATGCCAAAACATTCACTCCTACTTTGTCAAATGGGAAATTTTTGTTGTTTTATTCAACTGATATTCGTTTCTGCCTGTTAATCGTGTGATACATAAGAACAGGTTTACTGTTTGATTCATCTGAAGACGTAATGTTATCAACTAGCGCAGAGAAGACAGGTCAGTTCTGGTACACAAACGTCACGCTCATTTTAACTGTGGTAAAGATGCATGCAGTAGGAACGGTTAGGAAGTATATTTTCAGATTGTCGATCGTTATTTTCCTCTAGTGTTGATAAAAAAAATCACGTGCTACTTTACGATATCCTCTCAGATAATTGACGGTTTAACCGTGTCGCTAAGCCGGCCTGCACGGTGAATGCACATCCGCCAATCCATTTGCCGCCGCTTTTATAGCATCGATTGGCGAGCGGCGAGCAGAGAGAGAGAGAGAGAGAGAGAGAGAGAGAGAGATTGGCGGCAGTGGACGCAGCGGGTCTGGCAGATCCGCCTTGCAAAGCCCTGCCGTGTCGATGAAAGGAAACAGGACGATTACAACATCAATCAACAGAGGCTTTCTAAGAAACCAGGCTAAATCATTTAACTGTCTATTTTTCAAAATACACGAGTTTCCTCGTTCCTTTACACAAGACGGCCAGCAGTAACAGTCGCAGGACACAGGCTTGTGTGGGCTTATATTCCTTCCTTCATGTGTGAGAGAGGGGGTTATTAATTATACGTGTCTGAGCTACCTGAAATGATGGCGCTACAGTAATCTACATTATACATACACCTCTCTGTGTTTTCTTTTGTTGCGTTCAGGTTCTGATTATCTAAACTTTACGGGTAAGATTAGTTATTCATCATATAACATTGAAAAAGTGAATGTTAACGGTAACGTAGTATCAAGAGATTTTGAGATTGTATTTCCAAGTAAGTTTTGTTTGTATGCGTCCTACTTCAGCGCAGTTCACTATGAAGTATTATTTTTTGGTTGTTTATCGTCTTAAAAGGTCGGGAGGATTTGTGAAAGAATGTACATTCGTCTACCATTAGAATTTCATGAATAATTCTTTTTCATTAGTTTTACTATCGTCGTAATAATAATGCCGATTTTAAGGTGCCAGTTATTTCTCATACTTACTCACTATTACATTTTTACTACAATGCTAAAAACTGTACCACGAAAAACAAACTAAATAGTTACTCAATTATAAAAATCAAATAATTTAGGTAAGCAGAAATAGCGTACATAAAAAAGAGCGACAATCCAATAATGCAAACAAACAGAGCAACTCCTTGCAGTTTTGCGCAACGTTTCCTATGTTTTTGTTTGAGATGTTTCCTAACAGCTGGCGTAACTTTTCCAGGATATTTTAAACTCTCATTCTGTGCTCCAAATCATTCCAGTAACGGATATTAACTACGAATGAACCTGGCACACTGTTGTACTTGTGAATGTGTATGAACAGTCTCTTGTTAGACTGTGAACGAGCACTCTTCGTGTTAACTGAGAGTTTGAAAGCGATCATATAAATACTGCAGGGACTTGTGATCAGCGTTTTATGTAAATGTGTGGGGGAGTGAAGAAAGCGTCTGCCATTTAATTTTTTAGCCAGATGAGTTCTATGTACTAATTTAATCACGAGATGTAACATTGAAAATGAAATAAACGAATGTATTGTAAAGTCACTGGAGCCTTGTACGCAGATCAGATTATATATTTGTGTAAACGATATTACAATAACTGATAACTGGGTTAGTAGCAATTTTGATGAATATCTCCCCAATTAAACTTTAGTGGTTTTTAAGTCTACTTTAACAATGGAGATTAGTTGTTCTTTACTGTTTATTGTTTTAATCTTTTATTTGAGAATTTTCTGTGTACAAAATAATGTCAAAAGGAATTTCAAGACTGTAAACCAAACTAAAATTCAGTTTGTTTTATATTTTGTAGAAAAGCATGAAAATGTGTTAAAAATTATAATGCGTGTATGAATAAATTAATACACGTTGTGAAGAAATAATGTGAAATGTTACCTACAGTACTTGTCAGATTTATTGCAAGGCAACAAACACATTTTCGATGTGGGAGGCTATCCTAATTCTGAAACTTGGTTGAATGTAATATAGTCATGTGGCTGCAGATAACATTAAATTACATTATGTTACGTTATGTCCGGTGTTTTATCATCTTGAATTTAGTAACTTCCATTTGTCTGAGCTGTGCACACTTGTACTAATGGTAATACGCTAACTTATTTAGAATGAGTCCGCTTAAACGGAAATTCATTTATTGCTTAATGTAATGGGCCTTTTCAGGAACGAAACATTTTATTTATTTATTTATTCGCTTTTTCATTTTAGTTTACGTTTAATTTCACACAGTTTTCAATATTTGTTTTAACGCAATTATTTAAAAGTGTAAAGTATTATATTCTTTAAAATTGTATTAAAAATACTTGCGGTAAAAGTAAAGCACCATGAGCTGGAAAATAAAAACAGTAGCGACTTAAAATCGGAAAAATGAAACCATGCTTTTAACGTGTCTGTTTAATGACTAGTGAACATACTTGTTTTGACATTAAATGTAACGTTTCAATGAAGCACAACACTTACCGGACCAATGTTGCCTGCCAAGTCGGAAATGCGTTGGCGTGAGAGCCAGCTAGCTCATTATATGTTTCATTTTTGTTTAATATTTTGCTTTTAAGTTTGTTTCAGGTTTTTCCTGTGGACGAGCTGGCTCTCAGAGCCCTCTCCTGATTTGATGGGGCTGCCGGCCAATCCTATTTCCAATCACCCAGCCATCTCATTCCCCAAACTTACCACGCACGCTTTTCTTGAATAAATTCCTCTGCTCTATAACACCACCCCTATTAACAGCAGTACAATGCTTACACGTTATGTCGCACAGTGTTCCTAGTCTATAGTACTGTGTCGCGACGAATGCCTCCTCTGCTCCATGGAACAGCCAACGAAGCGGATGAGGCACATGCAGTCCCCTCCTACTTCATATGAGCGACTAGTGCATGCTGCAGTACTCACGCACTAGAGAAGGTACATGCTGTCTTGGCGACGAAGCGGATGAGGCACATGCAGTCCCCTCCTACTTCATATGAGCGACTAGTGCATGCTGCAGTACTCACGCACTAGAGAAGGTACATGCTGTCTTGGCGGTGTTTGGTGGCTCGTCAGATAGGAATACAAACACTACGCCTGCGCCGGCTTAGACAACCTGCTACCAGTGACGTTTTACAAGCATTTTCAAGGTCGCTCCCATTACGATGCGTAACCATAAACTGTTTTATAAGTTGCGTAGAGTGTAGTTCGCAAATGTTGCATGGGTGGATGTAGTTCGAGCTAACCTGAACCGCCAAGGCTACGCGATTGCGAAAGTGATGCATTATCCTGATTCGTATTTTATCTTTAAATACAAATTGCTACAACGTAGCTAGCAGCAATGAGAATGTTTGTTTAAAGTACGTAGACAGTAACGACGACAAATATTTGTCCTTTCGTTACAACACTTCGTTATTAATCGTCACGGTAAATAAATAAGTAAATATTGCGTAGAGAGCAAACCTAAGACTAGACGTGCCGCAGCAAGAGTCAGATGTGTGAGGTGGAATCACACACAACACAACATTGCCAACATCACCGTGCCGGCACACAAATTGTCTGACCGCTGTAGTCATGTTAGCTGCCAGACAAGCTGTATGTTGGCAAATTATTCCTTTTCTTACAGGGGCAATGCTATTGTCCTCAAAGAAATATTCCTAAAGAGTGAGTGAAGAGATTTTGGTCAGCGTTTAACATCGAGGTCTTGAGCGCTGGTGGGGGGTGATGTGATGTGAGCATGGAGCAACGCCGAAATGAATGGAAGGGGGAAACGGGAGGTCCACGAGAAAACCCGCCGACCAGTGGCATCGTCCGGCACGATTCCCACACGCTAAAATACGGGAACCGACCTCGCTGGGAATCGAACCCGGATCGCCTTGGTGGGTGTCGAGAGGTCTGACTCCCTAAAGAAAAAGTTATGAACATCAAATATGGTTTTTATGTGATTTTGATCTTTTATCGCAGTTATCCATTTACCTTATTTTGCTGTTTTAGTTTATTGCATTTTGTTTTTGTCAGTTTTATTCCATTGCGTAATCAATTTGTTTTGTTATTCTAACGGTATATTTATTATTTTGGGTTTTGTGTCGTCTTTTGTGTATCAACTACATTCTTTTCCGGAATTGTCTGTACCTTATATGTTTGTTGGCGACAGCTAATACTGGCTTTTATTTTTCCGTTTTTTTTGTTTTGTTGTGGAATTTTTTTTTTAAATCTGTATCTCGGCAACATTCGCTCGCAATATCGTATGTCCAGCAGGATACGAGCTTTTTTCAGTTTTCGTTTACCGTTGGACAATAATTAGTTAATGCGTGATCATTCAGAGTGTTTGCTGCGAAGAGAACGTGGTTCACTGCACGCCACTCTAAATGCATCGTTTGTACATAAACACAAATACTACTGCTGCAAAGACACTTTTTTATTTCAAATTGAAAAATTACAATGTGTAAATTTTCCGCCAAAAATGTTTTGTTAGAAAACCCAAGATGGCCTCCAATTGTTATGTTACTGTTCAGCACAAATATTTATTTAAAAAATTGCTCGTAGAATTTCTAACAAGCTTTATGCTAAAATATACTTACTTCCGTAATCGGAGGTAACTTTGGGTACGCGGGGACTTTATACGCTTTTATACTATTTTATTTTTCTTAATTGTCAACTGTGAATAAGTATTAATTAAACATTATGTAGATATTTATTATTCGGAATTTATCGCAAGTAAATTTACACATTCAGAGCTATAAAACACACAAAAGATAATTTATTGTAATGCCGCAATGTCACCCGATGTATCCAGAGTCACCCCACCCCTGCTTACGGTTCCTTTACTACAAAGAAAGTAAAATATTTTCAAAATAAAATTTTAAGTAAAAGTTCAGCAACACAAAACATAAATACAGAGGTTTGAAGTTTTCTCTGCTGTTACGCAATACTTCTGTATCGCAAGCTGAACAAGCTCAAGTATACGGTTTGGCTGAAATGTTTTTTGTTGTGCGTCTGAATAAACTATTGAAAAGTCTCTACAAGCGGTATTCACTACAGAGGCGAGTGACAGGGATAACTGAATAACTGAACAAGAACTGTTGTACAAGTTTACACACAATATTAATACAGATACTAACTACATGTTATATAGTTCGAGGAGGAGCTGTAGATGACAGTTTGAATAGATACGCAACGCTAAACTAAAGCGGATTATTTAGATGTATTGTGTTAGTCTAATAAAACTGTCTTACCTACCCAGCTCACGTGAGACTGTAGTCGACTGCCGGCGAGCGGCAGGTCTAGGGACTCGAACCTGCGACCCTCTCCCTGGCACGACGAGCGGTATGTGGACCATATTGTCTTCTAGGTGACCACAGTGAGGCTGACACAGTTTGACTCGTTACTCTGCTACACTGTATTGTGTCTAGGAAGCAATACATGTTTTATTGATGTAATTAAACCGTTAAAAATGGCATAACGAAAGAAGTAAATTTTTACAAGTTTCAAATATTATCAAAGCATGAGCATTGCGACAGAATTATAAGATTGCGTGGTGAGGAAATGTCTAGAACTGAGGAAAGGTGTAAAATTAAGAAACGAAATCATAAATGAGTTGCAACGAGATAAGTACGTTGTCTAATTGAGGATGAAAGCAAATGGTGGTGAATAAGTTGCATTTGACCACCCTGATAACGTGGCAGAAGTAACATTCAACTTGGCAGGAGCTTTTGTGCTCCGACTCTTGACTCTTCGCCCTATAATAGGCTAAACATATTTACTTATTTGGTAATAAGTGTATAAATACTATGTCCGTCCGAGAAAAAGAAGAAATTTAAATTATACACAACAACTTCCCCTGCATACTGATTGGACTCTCATGTGGAAGAACCATGGTTCGAGTCCCAACTCCGGCCATCATGATTTCATTTTTCATTATTTCCCGAAAACGCTTTAGAAGAATGCTGTGGTGGTTTCTTGACAACTGCCATGCCTGATCCTCTCACATCTCCTGTCATTGTGATAAGTTGTGTGTCGTCGTCTTTATTGACGTCGCTGTGGACAAGACGTTAAGTCCACTTACCTCACCTTACATACTGTTATCTTTTGATTCTTGTCGCAGTCTGTCAGTGAAATAATCCTATATCACACATTTACAAAACAGACACTGCTATCTAAGAAAGTCAGATGACAACTTGTAAAACCTCAACCATGAAAATCTATAAAACCGGACTATTTCGAACCGCTTTTGGCTCGAAATACTTAGCGATTTCTCTCAAATTTTTTCGAGAGTTTGAAACATTAACAATTTCAAGTAAAAAAAAAACATTATTTAAATGGGACGTACAATTATATAGTATGTAAAGTGAGTCAGGACGGGGTGTGTTAATTTCGTGTGGTGATGGCTCACAAAAACACATGCCGAAAATGAATTTTCAATTGGTCCCTAAAGTGATAATTGTGGGAGTAATGCTACCCTGAAAACAGACTTTCAAATTACGTTCGAATTAAAATTACAAAAACTACTTAATATTAAATAATGAAACTTATTGCAGTGATGTATAAATTTTTTTATTTCATTCTGAGTAATTTAGTTTGGTAATGTCGTTGGCCCATCATTGTTCAATTAGGGCACGACACGTTTTTTCTGCTTCTAACTTCCAAACATTTCAATGTATTTCATGTTCTACCACATAATGTTAAACAGGCGCGGAATTTTAATAAAATAGGTCGTCTTGCCGAAAATGTTGCTGTAAACTTGTGGGTTTTGTTTTAATAGTACAGTTTCCTTGCCCACAGAGTGCAACTGGTTTACAGTACTACGCACCTACGTTTACACTATCCGTGTAACAAATATTATATTACAGATCAGTCACAACAATATTATTGTAACACGCCTATCAGTTCGGTTACACGTCTTACAAGGAAGTCGCAAAGCATGCATATGTTTCAGGCTTTACAAAAAATACATTAATTTTAAACGCGATTTTCTCGAAACGGTTAACTGTATCAATTTTCGACAAGACGTGTTTTCTCAATCTTCAGCGCCTGTTTAATATTCTGTAGTAGAACTTGAATCACAGTGAAGTGCTCCGAACTTAGAAGCAGAAGGAAAGTCTCGTGCTCCATTTGAACAATGATGGGATAGTGGCATTACCAAACTAAATCACCCAGAACGAAGTAAAGAAATTTATAAGACACTGTACAAATTTTCGTTATATAATATTAAGTAGTTTTTTAGTTTTGATGACAATGTATTTTAAAAGTCTATTTTCAGGGTAGCATAACCCCCACAATTATTACTTTAGGGACAAATACATTTTCGATATGGTTGTTTGTGAGCTATCAACACACGAAATTAACACACTCCGTCCTGACCTACCGTGTATAAACTGTATGGAATACCTGTTAGTTACACAACGGTAACATATTTAATATAAATAATTACTCCATCGCCATTATATATCAAGGTGTATAAGTTCCGTCCTGGCATATATATATATATATATATATATATATATATATATATATATATATATATATATATATATACAAAAATAAATATATTTCAGTGGCAGAACTACTAGTTGTCTGTGAGCGGCAACTGAATAGATGTAGAGGAAGCCAATGAAGTTTGTGAGTCCATGTCTGAGACTACTTACACGTATGTTCTCATGACCATGATCTTGATCACATGAAGCTACAAGCATCCACCACCAGGATCAAATATCTGTAGTATCCAGAAGCAGAGAAGCATGAAAATAGTAGTTACCTTCGCACAAGCAACGACGGGTTGTGACACAATTTGGTTGTTTCCAGCTAGAGGAAGATGCAAGCCGTTCGATAAATGTTCAGTGCATTTCTTCAGTTTCCATTAACACTTTAGCACGCAATGCGAAACATAGTTGCTTGTGAGTAGTTCTCCGTCACACTCAGTACCAGTGAGAATGTCACAAGCCTGGATGAATTACATGGTCGCATGGTTGATCTTCTGCAAGGACAGTCACTGATTCACATCAGCTTGCAGCACCTCCGCCAACTGTAGCAGCTAGTCAGCAGCACATATCCCAGACATATCTGCAGGCAAGTCGTAGTACACTGAGAACTAAAACGTCACATTGCACAGTACTGCCACTAGATGTTCCACTATAGAATGACTTTACCTACTCTGTACCTCCGACTAAGGATGGATGGCGTGAGGACAATCTCTGACACCAGTTGAAACTGGCCTGCCTTCTTCAGCTTAAACTTGCTTTTAATCAGGTATATGCTTGAATGAATTCTCTCCAAACAATTTTTGTATAGGTCACTTAGCACAAACATGTTTGAAATGAAAAATAATGTTTATTCACATGGTTACATTATCTTAATGTTATGTTTGTGAGGCAAACTTAAGTGGAGAAATGCACTTCGGTATGTGTCCAAATTACAAGGCATATAAACTATTAACATGTGTATAAATTTAAGTCTCAAGTATTAGTGTACTAAACAATTTCGCAAGTTTTTTGCACTGCCAAGTCCTGTGTACACCCAGAGTATAGTTTGGTGTGTTACACCCAGCAGCTCCTTTCTTGTCGGGCGGCAATCTGTGGTGTCTGTGAGGTGCTTGCAGGCCAGCCCTGCAGTGCAGGCAGTCAGTCTAGAGGGTTGTATAGATAAGAGAGACGTACAGGGAACTTTCCTACTTAGTAAGTTAAATAGTTGTACATATTGTCTGTATGTTCATGTGTAATGTAACACGTTCAAGAAGATTTCCAGCTTTGTAAGCGTTAATTCTTTCTTAGCCGTCACAAACGTCTTAGCAGTCATCTTACTGTATTTGTATTAAAGTGCGGATTTAAAAAACAGTGTAACTTCACAATGATCGTCAGAGTGAAAACGAACATTAATAAAACTCGGCTATCCACAACAACCGAACAACAAGAATGTATTTACACTGTAAATATCACTGCTTATTTAAGTGTAACTCATCAAAACACACTATTCACTTTAAATCAAGCCAACAAAAACTAGTACCATACTAGCTTTGGAAATTGTGATACATTATTTATCGCACGTAGGCTACGATAATTTACATTTTTTATATGACTCTTAAATACAGATGTAAACCGTAGTTTTCAAATTAAAGATTGAATTTTAGAATTTGTACACCCTATATAATGAAATTAACTTACTAATTCAATTTGTTTCCCCAAACCTGTTTTTTAATCGCTTTTTAATTATCGAACGATGACAAAACATTAGTTTTACCAGTGAAAAACATAACAATGTACATACAGATACTGTGAGAATTTCACTTATAATAAATTAGTGTCTACGTGCATATACGAAACTTGTACACTTTTTGCAGCAAAAACTCGATTTCATAATGTGCAACAATATGTGAAGTCAGGTGTACAGGATGTACCTTTGATACATGGTCCTCAAGAAAAAATAAGGCAAAAAATATTACATACTGTTAATACTGCGTTCCAAAACCGTAAGCCGTTTGAAGAAAGTGCAATAAGAATAGGGCAACTGCAATTTTAGCAGAATTTATGTGCAAATTTACTATAATACGTTGGGAAAAGAATAAATAGTACATCAATGCGATGCAAAATAAAAATTATAACCGGACTATGTTTACACGCGAGTTACTCTTCCCTATGTTAATCTCACAGTACATCGTTCTTCGTTATTGTACCAGATGCCTAGCCCTCGTTGGTTATTGGTAGCAGACCTTTATAGATTAAGCCACATATTATATGTCTTACAGAACGATACGTAGTGATGACGCTACTTTGTAATCCTCAACTCAGTCGTGGTTTGAGCAACGATGGTTCAGGTCTTTTTAACTTATCACCTTATCTAAACTTACCAGATTAATTTAACACGTTATTTCTGGCAACACAATATGTCGCAACACAAAGGTTATAAGCCATATTTTGTCACGGATATATGTTTAATTACTACTAGCTATTGTCCACGATTTTGTTCGCGTAGTTTTCAGTTTAATGCCTCTTTGAGTTGTGAAAAGTTCAGATAATGTACTCCTAATTCTCTTAAGTAATTCGTTAAAATATGCAAATTATTTATATTTTAAAAATCTTTTCAAAAACCTTATTTCTTCTGAAAAGAATTATGAGAAAATTTCAAAATTAATAAAGGTATTGATAAAAACATTTCGGTACTTCAAATTTAAAAAAGTAATAATATTAGTACTGATAATAATGTTGAAGGTGATAAATTACTGAAAATATTTTTTGATTTCCTAAAAAATTTCGGGAGCAAATATTTTTTTTTTACAATTCTGAGTGGCGCAAAATGGTCATTAGGCAAATTTTGCAAAATTATCGAAAAATATATTTTTTCTGTCCCCCGTTCTGCCCTCCCTACAACCACGCCACGTATGGCCTCCCCAACAACCCGCCTAATAGAAAGATTTTTATCGAAAAAACTTTGCGGGTTTACGCAAAAACACTCATCAAAGATTCTTCGCAATCGGATAAATGGTATAGGACCACACGCGTTACAAACAGACTGACATTCAATTTGATATCTTTAGTATTTAGTCAGTAGAATTTGATGTCTTTAGTATTTAGTCAGTAGAACTGTGTACACTTGATGTCTTTAGTATTTAGTAAGTAGAACTGTGCACACTTGATGTCTCTAGTATTTAGTCAGTAGAACTGTGTACAATTGATGTCTTTAGTATTTAGTCAGTAGAACTGTGTACACTTGATGTCTTTAGTATTTAATCAGTAGAACTGTGTACACTAAATGTCTTTAGTATTTAGTCAGTAGAACTGTGTACACTTGATGTGTTTAGTCAGTAGAACTGTGTACACTTGATGTCTCTAGTATTTAGTAAGTAGAACTGTGTACACTTGATGTCTTTAGTATTTAGCAAGTAGAACTGTGTACACTTGATGTATTTAGTATTTAGTCAGTAGAACTGTGTACACTTGTTGTCTCTAGTATTTAGTAAGTAGAACTGTGTACACTTGATGTCTCTAGTATTTAGTCAGTAGAGCTGTGTACACTTGATGTCTATAGTATTTAGTAAGTAGAACTGTGTACAATTGATGTCTCTAGTATTTAGTACGTAGAACTGTGTACCTTTGATGTCTTTAGTTTTTAGTCAGTAGAACTGTGTACACTTGATGTTTTTAGTATTTAATCATTAGAACTGTGTACACTTGATGACTTTAGTATTTAATCAGTAGAACTGTGTACACTTGTTGTCTCTAGTATTTAGTAAGTAGAACTGTGTACACTTGATGTCTCTAGTATTTAGTAAGTAGAACTGTGTACAATTGATGTCTCTAGTATTTAGTAAGTAGAACTGTGTACACTTGATGTCTTTAGTTTTTAGTCTGTAGAACTGTGTACACTTGATGTTTTTAGTATTTAATCATTAGAACTGTGTACACTTGATGACTTTAGTATTTAATCAGTAGAACTGTGTACACTTGTTGTCTCTAGTATTTAGTAAGTAGAACTGTGTACACTTGATGTCTCTAGTATTTAGTCAGGAGAACTGTGTACACTTGATGTCTTTAGTATTTAGTCAGTAGAACTGTGTACACTTAGTGTCTCTAGTATTTAGTAAGTATAACTGTGTACACTTGATGTCTTTAGTATTTAGTAAGTAGAACTGTGTACACTTGATGTCTTTAGTATTTAGTCAGTAGAATTGTGTATACTTGATGTCTTTAGTATTTAGTCAGTAGAATTGTGTTCACTTGATGTATTTAGTATTTAGTAAGTAGAACTGTGTACACTTGATGTCTTTAGTATTTAGTAAGTAGAACTGTGTACACTTGATGTCTCTCGTATTTAGTCAGCAGAACTGTGTACATTTGATCAATCTAGTATTTAGTAAGTAGAACAGTGTACACTTAATGTCTTTAGTATTTAAACAGTAGAACTGTGTACACTTGTTGTCTCTAGTATTTAATCAGTAGAACTGTGTACACTTGTTGTCTTTAGTATTTAGTAAGTAGAACTGTGTATACTTGATGTCTTTAGTATTTAGTAAGTAGAACTGTGTACACTTGATGTCTTTAGTATTTAGTAAGTAGAACTGTGTACACTTGATGTCTTGAGTATTTAGTCAGTAGAACTGTGTACACTTGATGTCTCTAGTATTTAGTAAGAAGAACTGTGTACACTTGAAGTATCTA
>PNEQ01043856.1:0-18285 GCA_003012365.1 Medauroidea extradentata
CTTTATTCTCTATATTAATAAACACAAATGCGAATGTTTAGCTGAATTATGAACGGAAACTTTCCTAAAGTTACCATACTTTAACAGTCACATTAAAAAAAGTTGTTAAATTGTAAAAATAAATTTTTATGATAAAAAATCGCGGATAATCCGCAAATCGGATAACCGAGTCGCGGATAATCGAGGTTCTACTGTATGTTGCATTGGCAGACAACATACATTTGGTTGCCAGAAAAGTGATCCATGCTGAATTTTTTGTCAAGTTACGCAAAATTGTAGAGAAAACCTTTGTAGTACATTGGAGGTAAGCTGTAATTAGGTGGGAAACTCCTTTTCAAGATGAAATAACAACAGTGTGAAAGATTAAAATTGTAACAACCTTTTGAAAGCGAAAATAATTGGTTTAAAAAAAAAAAACGTAATTTATTGACTCTTTTGAGTTGAACAGAATGAATGTTATTGTAACAAGATTTCACAAAATTGTGGGAAACTGCCTGAGACAGTTTAATTTTTCTGCAAAATGTGTGATATAGTTACTGAGAAATATTAGCTCCAGTGCACATATAGCTACTATTTAAAAAAATTTTGGTGTGTGAAAAAACATCAACATTCTTGAACAGAATAATTGCTGATATTGTCCAAGATTATAGCAGCATTTCAACATACAGAAACACTGATGCACTGCCATCCAAGAAACAAAAGAGTTTTTGGAGCAACATAGAAGTTAAAGTTAGCATTTTTAAATCCATAGAGTAGTTAAAAGGTTAAGGTTTCAAAGAAAGGTCTGTAAATATGGAGTATTATACTTGTAGTTTGCAAGTTAAATTGTGAAATTTTAAGAGGGAGGAAAAAACTGAAATGCTCATGAAAAGTAATTTTTCTTAATTTTGATAAGCCACATGTGACAGGACAGTCTGTGGCAGCTTTAGAAAATGAAATGGTGGAAAATGTACAGCTTATGACTCAAATTTGAATGGTCAGCAATATATGTCGGAGGTACTGAATCACTGGAATTAGTATATAGTGTGAGGATAACAGTATTATGAAACACAAACTCTTACCAAGCCGATCTACTTACATGAACTTGGTCAGGAAACTTTTGGAACAGCCCTCTTAAATTTATAAAGAAAGTTAACTGGCAGCGTGGAAACAGAAAAATTGGTCAGGAAAACTGCAGTGTGGCATGTCCACCCTCGCTACCACACGTCTACAGCTAGCTCAGTGTCTCAGGGGTTCGTTAGACATAACATTGCAAGCTGCGTGGGTTCCTACAGCATTGCAACGTGGTGAGACAAAAAAGACTGTGAAACTCTGATAAATGTAGGATTTGTTTGGATTTGAAACATTTCAGTCTTGATAGTAACACCAACTAAAGCTGACTGCCTTGAGCAACTTTTGAGTGAATCAAATCACAAAGATAACTTTACTACGTTTCTGTTAGTTCTTTAACCCCAAATTCAAAGTGTTAGTGAAAAAAATTAGTGAAAAAAATCAAGCAGACTATCGAAACTACTGTTGAGTACACCTCTTACTTCACTCAGCTAGAAAAACCTGATCAGTTCCTCTCTATCTCTCCGAGACTGCCGCATGTCCGTCTCTGCCTCCATCTTGACAACGACAAAGCTAACTTCATGGGCAAGCTACTTGTGTCATCCTATGGTAGTGCCACCCCGTGGTCATCACATGAATCAACTTGAAAATTATTACATTATTCACAGTTTTAAAGTGGTAGTACTCATAATAAATTTTAAGCAATAACAGCTTAGTTTTTATACAAATCTTTTAACATTTACATACAGTAATAATTCTGTTGCAAAGTAAGTTAAATTAAAATTTTCTGTAGGCCAATCAGAAGCAGCCTGTTACTATGTTTGTTCAAAGTATGTCACCATTTTCTTTTAAGTAATTTTTATAGGCCGGTCTTGTACAAAAATACAAAAACAAGCTTCTTGAAAAGCCCAAATCTATCTATGTTCTACCTCACACTCCAAGCTTTAACAGTGTGTTTGTTCAGCGTATGATGTATATAAAGTTGCTCTAAATATAATTTGTAGGCACATTAATATTAATTAGTAAATATATATTGAAAAATAAATAAAGTTTAATTACGATTACCTAACATCATAAATCAAGCTTATTAATGTCATTAGCAAAGTGCTCTAGTCATTGTTAGTCAGAATAGATTATAAATTACCAGATTAAATGTTACTTATTCTGAATTAAAAGCTTCTTCACAATCATTGAACATTAATTACTTTAAATCTTAATATTTGCTGGTCTGCTAACTCTTAACAAATAAAATTACTATTCATCTTACAAAATTCTCAGATACCATTGTAGAAAAGACCTTGAGGCATACGTTAAACTGACGACAAAACATACTATCAAGCAAGGTGATTTACATGTGAAAATAAATCTGGGGCTGGACCTGGGCCACGTTACAGTAGAAAGTTGTAACTTTAATTGAACTTAAACTATAAAACATTGTTAGTCTTGCAGAATTGTAGCAGATTCTTTCATTTAAGTTACAAGGTGATAAATGTAACAAAATTCTAAGATAGTAGAGACGAAATGAGAGGATTATGTACAGTAGATGATACAGCAGAAACACATTGAACCAAAACATTTATGAATAAGCACAACCAAACATTGATACTATTACATTTAATAAAAAAAAAGCATTTTCTTGCCAAAGTTTTGCATTCGTTAATTCAAATGTAGTTTTCATACATAATATAGTAATGGTCTGAAGTTTCCTACTTGCTGGCTGGACTCCACAGTTCTGTGTATACTGTGTATCTTCAGCTAATTGTTCATTGTCTGCTGCTTCAATGAGTGGTCAGTTGTACATTGGACAAAGTAACACATGAGTCGGTGAGTGTTTTCATGCAGGTCTGTTGTTGGTTCACAAACCTCACGGAAGATTTCCAATAACAATGACCCAATCGCAACAGTTATTAACTTGTACAGTTGCTGCCAGCTTGCTGTGCCTCTGAGCAACGTCATATTAAGTGGGGAAGGGAACACATGCTCCAGGGGGGGGAAGACTCGTCACAAGGAGCGGGAGGCAGATGTACAGTAATACACACAAAACTGAGAACATGAGTACTTGAATTGACTTGAACAAGGTAACACAGACATGTATTATGTTCCTTTGAACACAGAAACCATTTTACTGTCTTACCTTACATTGTTTTATCAGCAGTGTTGTTGTTCTCCAATCCCAGACAACCCACTGCTGTCGCTGTGTTCGCCTTCACTAGAATCGTCTTTACTATCACTCAAAGTACGACCACCTAGTTCGACGATTATGCTATCAATTTGTATATCAAAAGCTACATCACATTCCAAATATTCTTTCTCTATTTTCACGTGTTCGCAAACATTTTTCCACTCACTCTGACCAGTTGAGTTCAGTTTTTCCTCGGTTAATGTATTGACGTCTGACATTTTAAAAGAACTGTTTCTAGATGCAACAAACTGTTTCAGTCGAGCCCAAATTAATTCAACAGGATTTAAGTCCGGATGATATGGAGGAAGACGAAGCACTGTGTGGCCATTAGAAGACATTTTTATCTACAAGGTATGTTTTGTGCTTTGGCCTGTACATCTGAATGAGTTTATACAGTTCAGGTTTCATCATGTCTTTTGAAAATGGTATGTTGCGCTTATGAAGCCACTGTATCATGTCTTCTTTTCTACTATTGGAAGTAGGCACTTTATCTACCTGGACGCAATGAAATGGAGCATTATTGATAACTAGAACAGATTTGTCAGGAAGATTAGAATTTTTCATTTAACCACTGTATGTAATTTGGGTTGTTTATCTGATGATGATGATGATGATAATCACCGGTGGACTGTCCAGACTTCCACGTCAACATAGTGTTTTTAACAAATCCATTGTCACCGGCAGCGTACACAAGTATAAGTCGTTTTCTTTTAGACAGTGGCTTGCGGAAACACTTTTCACTACAGTCATTCCACTACTTCCCAGTTACATGTGATGACAAAATATAGGTCACATCCATAAAGATAACCGGGCAGCATTCGTCTCTGAAGTGCACCTTAGCTTTCAAGTAGGTTGTTTTTCTCGAATATCACTTTTTTTGATAAGGAAACATCTTTTTTTTTTTCTTCTTTTTCTTCTTCTTCTGCTTCACCATTTGAAGCCAAGGTTTCTCAAAATCCTTCTCGAAGTTGTCATGCTGCCTTTAAAATCTATGGCTTCTTTTAGTTTACGTCTAGTTCCTTCAACTGTCGGAGCACACTTTTCCGTCCTATAGAAATTGTATACAATCCTCCTTACGAAACAGGTCAAAATCATCTAATGTAATAACAGGTTCTTCCTGTTAGGTTGTTTATTTGGCGTTGAAAACAACGTTTCGCCTTCCTTAGCTTCTTTTTTAATTTTCCGTACGCTTCTCTCTGACACACCTGTAGCACATGCTTTGTGAACGTGTGCCTTTTTGGCTGGAATGCTGTTTATTCCATTATTTGCTTCTTCTTCCATAAACATTAAGATATAGTGTGCACTATTACCCTAGCCTGGCTATGCAAAATTTGCCCCTTCAGTTTCGACAAAACCGGTGGCATTTTTGTGCTTCAACACATACCAAGTAATGTCAGGCGTACTACACAATATTTCACATCCAATAATTCAAAGCGGATTTCTGTCTGTATCCGAACATACATACTGTTGTAATATTGCCTGGCAAGCCGGACAGTGAAAGAGGTTTGAGCGTTGGGAAACCACAGAAGACAGCAACTCACCTCACCCCCCTCATAGTGGCGCAATAATGAGGACAAGCACGCCGATATATGGCATGGATACCAAGTAAACAGGGTCTGTTGTCTGGCTGTCATCCACCAGCACTCATCCGAACAAAAGAGTATGTTCTCCACCAGGGACTTGTGAGTCGAGCCCCGGCGGGTGCGTGCTGGTCCGTCGATGCCGTCTTCTCGTCAATTCAGCTTTCCGTAAGGTTGTCAGATCTAATTATGTAGCAGCAACCCTCAACTTAACATAATAATTTAATAATCAGTAATATTGTGCTCCCCTCCTAAATTAATATAATACTTTGTAAACGTCTTTGTATTCAGAGTACCTGCCATTGTAGTAGAGTAAATGCCTTTTTAACCATAACTGTCTTTTAAAGTCATTTAGCCTAGATATCTAAATGCACCCACAGTGTAGCTACCATCTGAGTGAAACCCCCCAAATAATAATTTGTAACAGCAACCATTTAAATAGAAGCAACTTACAATACAGTTTTGTAACATTACACAACATATATTTTTTCAGCATGGGTAGTAGGCAACTAATGTCTAGAAATTAGTGGAGGGAGGAGAAGCAGGCGTCGGAAGGAACTGATAAAGCTTGTATCTATAACGTTCGCTCAGAGGCACAGAAAGCTGGCGGCAACTGTACATGAGTTTAAACGCGGTCTACCGCAATTTTCATCACCATTTTTAAAATTTTTTTTGTACCAGATATTTTTTTTCTTCTTATTTTAGACACAAAATGTGACTAAATTTGGCTCTTGTGAAATTTTTTTATCTCTCATAGTTTTCACATACGTAATGGCTTGCTGAAGTCATGTTTTGCATGTTTCCATTTTAATGACTACGCTAAAACCAACTGATATACCAAACTCAAAAAAATCACAGTGGATAATGACATTGCAGGCTACAATGACATGATCATAAAATTAAAGAATAAAAATTATTTGAATTTTAAAAAAATCCTGACACTGAAAATAAAAATTTTAAAAATTCATTATTTTTTTAAAAAATACAAATAATTTTTATTCTTTAATTTTATGAGCATGTCATTGTAGCCTGCAATGTCTTTATCCTCTGTGATTTTTTTCAGTGTGGTATATCACTTAGTTTTAGTGTAGTCAAAACGGAAACATGCAAAATATGACTTTAACAAGCCATTAAGCGAAAACTGTGAGAGATAAAAAATTTCATAAGAGCCAAATTTTTGTCATATTTTATGTCTAAAATAAGAAAAAAAAATATCTGGTATAAATACAAAGTAAAATAATGATGATGAAAATTGCGGTAGACCACGCCCTTAAATCACACAAAGCTAAGTGAAAAGTTATCTCAAACCTACAAAATCTTCACAACCAATCTAGTTGGAAAAAGCATTCAACACATGTACCAGCAAAAGTGTCCATAATTTCAATGTTAAAAATAGTATTTTATGCAATAGAAATATGTGGCAGCTATTTTACTTGTAAAGGTATTTATAATTTCAGTTTGTAAATTGTTTTTTTTTTCTTCTTCTTCTTATTTCGGATAGAAAGCACTGTGCAAGTTTTGACAACAATGTGATTTTCAGGATGTTCTTGAAAACATGCGGAGAGAGGATGTAAGGAACGATTTTTTGACTGGTCGTAATGGAGCAGTCAAACTATCGGAAGAAGCCCTTGATAATTTGGATGATTTTTATGTTGAGATTTCTCTTGTACGGGGCACTGAAGATGAATTTCCAGCATTTCAGGTAACTTACTGTGTTATGCTTCTTCCAAGTTCAATGTAGTTGAATGCTGAAAATCTGTTTCACAGCTGATATCATATCTTTAATTTAATTTTTCGAATTAATTAGGTAATTAGCCACAACTCAAAATTCCTCAACTGTGCATTTTTTTTTCTTTCTTCCATTAAAAAAAAAATGTGAAAACTCGTATCTTTAGTGTAATGGAATAAGACTGACGCAACATGTTTCACTAATTATACTGAACAGAATCTGTTCATACAGTGCAGAATTTTTATATAATTTGTATGATTCCTTTTTAATAAATTCATGTGTTTCTGTATAGGAAAACGTACATGTATTGGAAATAAATTAAATTTTTGTTTTAAGGTTTTTTGCAAAGAATTTTTGTTGCTTAAGTGCAAAATAAGTGTACATTTTTGTATTATTAATTTTATCATACATTAAGTTATAGATATATTGTCAATAATGCCAAAAAAATGTTTATTGTTAGAACATTATAGGTCTTATGGGTTTCTCTTTCAGGATCAGCTTCAACAGAGCGCCCAACACTTACTGGCCCTTGTGGAAGGCAGGGAAGCTGAAATTATTGGAACATCTTATGCCAAGTTAAAAGAACTGATATCTGTTATTCATATGTGTGGCTATTTTGATCATGTCAGCAAAGAATCCATTACAGATTCAGTAAGTCTGTTAATCTGAGTTAGAATCAGCTAAGATTTGTCTGTATTTTTTTTCTATAGTTTTTAATTCTTTTGTGGACAGTAAGAAGGGCATATGTCATGTAAAAATATAATGACACTTATGTATTTTTTCCCGTTCAATGAATGTGGTGAGGTTAAAGAAACATGTTCATATAATGAGAATTGTGCCATATTGAACGTCTACTAGAAGCTGCAAGAAAAGCACTAGTCTGAATGGGTAATAATAAGACTTATGCTCTTCTTACTGCTCTCTAAAGAATTATTATATCAAGTTGTATTTTACAGTTGGCTAGAATTGCAGATCATTCTTATTTGGTAACTATTGTTCTGTGAAGCAAGGGTACAGATAGATTAATAGTCTTATAAAAAGTGACTGCCACTTTTTTGTAAGAGGTAGTGTATAAGCTATTAATGGTAAAATGAGGTTTTTTGGAGTGTGGTTTATTATTTTACCTTTTAGTCTATGTGTAACTTTTCGTCATTTGTTAGTGTCAACGGACGGTGTAAATCCTAAATTCTGGTATATAATTCACTGAACTCAGTTTTAAGAGGGTGCAGTACATACGTTAATGCTAAAAAGTTTGTTGAAATTTGCCTGAATCTGAAAGTCATTATTTAAAAACAAGCCAACTTTGTTAGCAAACATTTTCTTAGCATGATGCATTACTGGGGAATAATGTGATTTTGTAACTTTAGTTCTAACTGAAGAGAGGGAGTTAAATGAATGTCACACTAGCGTTGTTTTTGCTATAAAAATATAGCAAACACAATTTTTTAGGATTTCCCCCCCCCCTCCCCTAGTTTTCAATTCCTGCAAGTTCCAATAAATGTCTTCAGTGTAATTTGTGTACCAAGTCCTCGTAACGTCCAAAATCACAATTTTATTTTTGTGTGTGTTTACTTAAAAAAAAAAAAACCAACACAAACAAAATTTTAATTGTGAAAAGATGGTACTTAAAAATGCTCACTTTGCTACGAACAGCCTTTGGTAAACTTTATTGTTTGAGCACTCTACATACAACAGAACCCTGTTATAATGTTTCTCAAGGGACCCAAAAAATGTTAACATTATAGATGGGAAAACATTATAACAGGGTAATTTCCTATTACAAATCAGTTTTAGGGACCAAATGAACGTAGCATTATAACCAGGAAAACGTTATAAGTGGGAACACTATAAGAGGGTTCTACTGTATTAAGCTTGCAGACACTGTATCTTATGTGAGCTGCCCAGTAAGAGATATCCACAGCAGTTGTGACAGACTCTCATATAAAACATAGTTAAATACTGTATGCACACTTCCAGGCCTTTAACACTTATGGCTGAACAATGGCGGCGCATGAGGTTTCGAAGGAGAGAGCAACTGGCATAGGAATGTAGGAACACTGATCCTCTTTATAACGGGGAAAGGGGGAAGTCCAGAGGTCCTCCCCTGGAATAATTTTGATTTCTGGATGCAAAATAGCTCTATTTAAACAGTTTTAATGTTTACACATTGAATATACTACTCGCAAAAATTTCAAATTTTTTTACGATAAAATATTTTACGAGTGTTGTGGAAAAGTGTGAAACAATTGATTTTGCATATCACAATGGAATTTCCTAGGTGGCTCTTCAGATTATTGTCCGTTTCACCAAACGCATGAACAAGTTCAATAAAAGTTTCCTTATGTACAGAATTATAAGATTCAGTGTGTCGACTAAAAGGTAACTCCTGTTTTGCTAAGATGCACATTACGTGTCAACTGACTTAAATATGTCTATTCTTTTTTACGTCTTCCTTGGGTTTTTGAACACCTAACCTGTACTGGTCACTCAAACATAACTCAATCCTAGTTTTCCCAAACTGTTTCAGTGACGCACGTGCCATTTTAATTTGATTTGGTCAGTTTATGCATTTTCATCTGTTTGTGAAAGTAATTAAAATCACAATACCTAGATTGCAGCCAAACACTCTTTTTTTGCATAGCCAACAGTATAGTTTTTTGAAGTTTCTTGCTCTTGGTGAGCCATGCTGAATCAAAAAACTAGCATTAAGATGTCTCATACACTATTTTGTTTTTGTAGATAGGTTAAGTTCAGGAGTTAGTTTGCCACTGCTGAAAATATCCTGTTTAACTTCAGGTGGGGAGGATGTAAATATATTTCGTATTACTTGTTCTATTGCCTATTTATAATCAGTTTTTCCTGAAGGGCCTGGTTAAACATTCTCCAAACTGTTCATTTTGTTCAATTATTACACAGCAAATTTATTGCAAAATGTTAGATGAAAGTAATATTTTACATCCACTTGTTTAGAATGTAATGATCCTGCCATTATATTCCATTAAAACTGCAAACACAATCATTTTCCCGGAATCATATTTTCTAATTAAATGTCCGTTAGCTGCGTAACTTACAAGTCTAAAATACCCAGACAATTGTCAAGTATGATAATGAGTAGAGATGATGGTATATCACGAAAATGTTTGGTGTCAAGATAGCCTTGAAAACACTGACACAACGTAGCTGTCTACAGACCAATACCAGGCATCCAATATTATAATATCGGGATTCTTATTGGCTCAGTCAAATAGGGCAACAGCTCCACGTACAAGCTAAAGCCAGTAATCTTCTGGTAAGCTGGACGTGTATTGAAATCCATCAAACAGACAACTTTTCCTGCGATAAACCATCATCTCTAATAATGAGTAAAAATGGGTGTAAACACTTTCAAATAATAAACTCTAATAACAAAATGTAAAACAGGTTTTAACTTAAATGATGATTGACTATATAACTTCTGTTTCAAAAATTTTTAACTACAAAAAACTTTACCTGCATGAAAATTGGCATAGATGTTAGATAAGATGGGTTTCTCTCTTTCTTTCTCTCTCTCTCTGTCTCTCTCTCCCCCTCCCTCCCTCCCCCCATGCCCTCAGATACACACAAGAATGAACCAGGCCCCACTTATCATTTAAATTATAGACTTCCCTCCCCGAAAATCCACTCACATTCACTTACTTTTCAGACAGGTGAAGAAATATGATTTCAGAAATGAAATATCAGCATATGTTGTACTAAAATATTACACCATATATATACAGTATCTGACGAAAAAAAACATGTATAGAAGTATAGCCACGCACTTGTGAATCTGAACATTACTTGTTTAAAAACACGGCTAGAAAACCAGACAAAAATCTGTTGATATTTGTACTCCTCCGTACAAATTCGGCTAGCCTCGTGTAGTAAGTAAATCACTTGGTTGCTTCCAGCCTTCACTACAACTTGGGTCCGTTACATACCCTTGCAACCCCTCAGAGCCGTTCATTGGCAGCAATAGTCCTAGGGGCCTGGAAGCAGAGGACAGTGGAAGTACCTCTACGAGACTAGAGACACAACTATCTGTGCACCCAAATATACCAAACACTGCTGTGCTGATAAATGATATTCCACTTTCAAATGTTATATTATTACGTGATAGGAATTATTAGGGAAGCAATGCTTCCATTGTTTCCATGGACGCTTTGCCTCTGCAGTTATTACTATGAAATGTTACGGGTGTCGGCTAGCTAGGTCACCGAGCATTGTGCAGAGCATGCGTATAGAGGTAGTGAGGCAAGTTAGTAAGTGAGCAGAGTTGGTCTAGCGTCCAAACATTTTTCAGACTCCTGCCAGATAGCTTCTGGGAGGCAAAACAATTATAAAAAAAGGTAAAGTGTCTGTTTTTTGTAGGATGATGAACTTAATGGAGATGCTGGTGAGATGAGTGTCGAAGATAATGATGCTGAGAATGAGGACTTTGTCACCATCCCAGAAATAGGTGAGTGTGTTGCTTGTAAAAAGTGGTAGAACACACATTGTAACGTACGTGGTGCTGGATAGCATGGGTTATCATGCACAATCAATTGCTGGGTACTACATACAAACTGCATGCAGGTTAATAAGTAAATAATTGTACTGAATGTAGTTTCAAATGTTTACCTGCTTGTGTGTGTGCGCGCGTGTGTTACTAGCTTGGTGCTTACATCTGATACAAAAGTTTTCTTTCCTTTAACTTGTATAGTGGTGATATGTTAATGGGGTTACTATTACCCATAACACGGTACATATTTGTCTATTAGTTTTTTTAATAAAAGTATTAATTCAGAGTTTCTATTTTTTTGCTCTGTTCCATTGTGGAACACCAATGGGCTCAGAAAGTGGCAGTTTCAAAATAGATATTGTGACTGCTGAATGAAGTATCTTTCATACACTAATTGTAATTTTGGCATTTTCACAAACATAATTACAGTGGAATCTCATTACAAAGTACATGAAGGGAACTTGATATGTTATACATAATACTGAAAATATTTTCTACAGTAGAAGCCTGATTTATGAGTCGAAGAATTTTGACCCCCAATAATCCCAAAAATTGCACTTTTACCATTAAAAAAACCTGAAGTATTGCTGTTTTTGGCTTATATACAAGACCACTTGTATGTGTAAGTTGCAATAAAAAATTGACAATATTTTTAAAGTATATGCTGTAATTAGTTTTTGTATTCTCGTAAGTATTGCCGGGCATCCTTGTAATAGTGCATGGACCAGCCGACATGGTGACAGCAAAGTCAAACAATAAGTGCACCATTGCGTCAGCCGGAGCTGCACCACTCTGCTATGGGAAATGTGGTGACAGTGACCTATGCCATGCCAACGGATCTGCTGCTGAGCATGGCAGCAGTGCAGTGCTTCTGCAGAGAGGGAAGGGTATCTGCATTCAAGAGAACTTTGACCTTGTCGCTTGCTACGTTGCCATGTCGCCTACCCTTGTATAGTCCCGTCACGTACTAATGTCGCCGAACCCTTTCCTGTTTAACTTACTGTTTGTTTTCAGTTAGATACTGATAGTGTGCAAGAATGTGTGTGTGTTGTGTTGTTGTGCAATAAAGCACTAGTATTATTGATGTGCATGTTTAAAAGCAAAACGTGGAAAAGATGTTAATTTATTGTGCATTAGACTACACCATTCACCAGATTTATCTCAAGAAAATATCTCCTGTCAGTCTTTGCTGGCCACACACAAACACAGGTATGCATATGTTTAGTGATGGAGGTGGGAGACAGGCAGCTGTCTATATGTTAGTTTACATCTTTTTCTTCTTAAAGTAAGAGGTCAGTTGCTGTATCTGATGACCCCTGGCTGAAGTTGGTTATTCCATTCCTTACCTGGAAACAAAGAAGGCCCTTTGGAGGTGAAAAAAAAAAAAAAAATATAGTGAAAGACCTTCTTTGTGGTCCTAATTATTACAGCTCTTGTCTTTTTGGTTCGAGTGATAATTGCTAAACTATTATGAGCCTACCCAAAATTAAGTTGGTCTTGGTTTATTATTTTATTTATTTATTTTTTTTTTTTTTAATACAGTAAACCCTTGTTTTACCAGACTAATTGGGGGGAGGTGTGGTCCGGTAAAGGGCGAAGTATCAAAATCTGCAAACAGAAATAGACAACAAGCCCATAGACATATACTAGTGTGATACATGTGGCAACGCAACGTGTTGTTGTCATCATGACATGTTTGTGATGACTGGCAGGAGTAGAAAGATAAGCATGTGCCTTTGTCCGCTCATTGAGATTACCAAGGGTGGTGGGCGGCGGAAGAGTAGGAGGAGGAATATATTTGCTATCAGCTTGGTTTCATGTTATGTTGCGCGGTAACATGCGACACGTGAACTTGAGCTAATATACAGTAGAACCCTGTTATAACGTTTTTCAAGGGACCTGTGAAAAAAGTGTTATATGCAGGAAAATGTTATAAGCAGGAATCAATATTTTTGCACCAATTTATGTATATTACACAAAAGTGACTTAAAATTCAATAGTTTATGTACAGTAAATAAGTCTATAACAAAATTAAATGAGGTTATTGTTTTGTGCTATCAGAAACGTAATGAATACATACATTGTGTGTATTACAGAGGCTTTCCCACTTGTCTTCTGTAGGTTCATGATCGTCATCTTTAGGATCACAGTCTGGGCGCGGTCTACCGCAATTTTCATCACCATTGTTTTATTTTTTATTTGTACCAGATATTTTTTTTCTTGTTTTAGACACAAAATGGGACTAAATTTGGCTCTTATGAAATTTTTTTATCTCTCATAGTTTTCGCGCAATGACTTGTTAAAGTCATATTTTGCATGTTTCCGTTTTAACGACTACACTAAAACCAACTGATATACCAAGGTAAAAAAAATCACAGTGGATAAAAACATTGCTGGCTACAATGGCATGCTCATGAAATTAAAGAATAAAAATTATTCGTATTTTTAAAAAAAATATTGAACTTTTTAAATTTTTATTTTCAGTATCAGCATTTTTTTTAATTGAAATAATTTTTATTATTTAATTTCATGAGCATGTCATTGTAGCCTGCAATGACTTTATCCACTGTGATTTTTTTGAGTTTGGTATATCAGTTGGTTTTAGTGTAGTCGTTAAAACGGAAACATGCAAAATATGACTTTAATAAGCCATTAAGCGAAAACTACGAGAGATAAAAAATTTTCATAAGAGCCAAATTTAGTCACATTTTGTGTCTAAAATAAGAAAAAAATATCTGGTACAAATAAAAAATAAAATAATGACGATGAAAATTCCGGTAGCCGTGCCCTTAATATCACTGTAATGTACACTTATGATACATTCCCAGACATTAATTTGTTTTTTTACTGATTTTTTTACTCTACAGCTCAGTTATTTTATCTAAAATGATTCAGTTAAGAAAAATTTTACCCGCGTTATGGTCAATGTCTGAGAAAAAAACGTTATATGCAGGAAATGAAAATACCAGAGATGTTATAAGCAGGAAATTAATCAATTGTGCTTTATGGAAAATTAGTGGGACCAAAGAAAAGTGATGTTATATGCAGGAAAATGTTATATGCGGGAATGTTATAACAGTGTTCTACTGTATAACACAAATAAAAAATTCCCGGCTAAACTACCGCTGTTTGCGTTCCGTCGCAGTATCGTATACTCTTTCTGAAGGGGAAGGGACGGAAATGCTGAGCGTGAGAAAGGTATGTGTTGTGCTAATTTGCTCGTGGCAGATTTTTATCTATACACATCGCACATTTACACCACACGAGCGTTGTTGAACATACCATTTACGGCACCTCTACACTACCGCCGAACAATTCGTTGAATGTTTTGGTGTATCATTTGTGGACGAATGTACACATCTACACATTTGACGAACATATCGACAAATGTTTTGGCGAATCATTTGTGCGCGAATGTACACATCTACACATTCACCAGACGTGTCGACAAATACGAATGTTGAAGTCAAAATGAATCACATGTAAAAATGTCAGTTCGTTACTCCACTCTGTCATTTTTGCTAATGTACAGACATTTAGATCACAGCTAACGTGCTTCTCGTTCGACAGTAAACAAACAACTATACTATGTTCGGCGAATGTGTGGAGGAACGCAGTCGTGTTCAGGATGAGCGTCCTTTGATGTGTGCACAAAAAAAAATCTGACTCCAGGCGGATTGCCACTCGGCATTTGGCACGAATGGCAAACTGCAAACATTTGCAGCACGAGCACGAACAATAGATGAACGACTTTCTACACACTCACATTCGGGTACATTCGTCAATGTGTAGAGGCGGCATTAAACACTGCCTCATGTGAAGATGCAGCAGCAAGTTTGTTTTTCCAGAGTCCAACAGTGCAACTTTATTTTTTACCTTTTGGTTTCAACATCATATTTCTACACATGACTCTTCAACTTGTCTTTTGCTTTACGAATGTTCGATACAGTTTGTTTCTTGACACCATAATCAGCACACCCGAAACACCAGCAGCTAACTTTTCTTTAAGTTCGATTTTTTTATTTAATGTTAAAGTTACTCTCTTTCTTTTCTGTCCTGTTGCAGACGCAGTTTCATTTTAAGAGGGCGTGGGTACATAATTCAGCGATAAAAGCATTAACCTATAACTGTAGGTTTCTTCAAGCCAATTTGCGAAAATGAAACAATAGCAATCCTAGACAATAGTTTTAGCCAACGTTTTAAACAGTATTGTTTCCAGTGTTACAAAATTCTGAGGCATTATCTCTGATGCTGGAAGCTCGTGTGTTTCACTGCGGCGCAAGATATCACGCGTAACGAATGAGTAATTCTGGATAAATGTATACTCATAAAGTTGGCAAATACCATTATCTAGGATTGTCATTGAGTATTTTATCCATGTTGGCTTCGAAAAAAGCGTACAAAGCAATTGATGTTTTCACAGTTTATCTACCTACCAAGCACTCTTAAGAAAACGCACAATCTTTAATGTGCACATATAGCAACTGCGTAAAAAATTCAAGTAGACACGACAGTTCTTCTTGCCCAGACATGTCGAAACACCGATGAGCGACTAGCTCTGCTTACTGTCTTACGCGGCTATCTGTGCACTTACCAAAACACAATAACCAAGTAGGTCTTGCGCTGTTGGTCTCACAGTTCCATAAAAAATTCAGGTAGACAATCATTCTTGCCCGGACACGGCACATACCCTGATGCGCAACTAAAAATAGCTCTGCCTACCGTCTTACACGGCTATCCGTGCGCACGCTTGATGTCACTCACGAAAGCATAATGACCAGGTTAGGTCTTGTGCTGCATGTGACAAGTAGACCCAATGGTGGAATAATTTTGTATTGCCAGATTTTGTCCATTAAATACAAAGTCCGCTGAATAGAGGTCTGGAAAAACGAGGGTTTACTGTATCTGTTAGTAACAAATGCTAATTTTAATTATATCAAATTGGTTAGATATCGCACTTTGTATATACGTTACGTAAATTTATTAATTAATCCAGGCTGTTAAAACTTTTCTGTATAAGAATTGCATAAACTTCAGTCGGTTATCATTTGATTTTCGTAGCTTGTGTATTGCCTACATATTGATGTAAGTGTTGGATGAGGAACGTAGATATAAAAAATGAAATGTAACTGGCATCGATGGTCACTGGGTGGATTGATGCGGCGAACTGAAAGGAGTGGTGCTGAGTGAGAAACTTGTAGGAGGAGGGGTGTGGGGAAGGAAGGTAAAGCAGTAACGCCTGGTTCACATGTAGTTCGATTATGCCGAACAGACCAGGTAAACAGAACAAAAGCTGTTTGCATGTAAGTAGAATTTCTGCATAGCAATGATTCAGTGTGTGTATGAACATATCCATAGCAAAGTTATTTCTTAGGTATCTATACATGTATTCAGGTTTTGATATTTTGTATGTTGGCAATAAAAATCAATATTTTGTGGGATTATTTTGTGTTATCACTGATGTCACCAAACGCACAATACTATAGTACTGCATTTACTGACGTACCACCCACCCATTTTTTTCTAAACAACGAAATTGAAAATTTGAGGTATTTAGAAATCTGCTGTGTTCTTTTGTGTGTTCATCGTTGTGTCATCTGCTCTGTTGTCTGTGGCGTCGTCGTTGCTATTCTGCCTTGTACCCGTGGTTGTCTTTGTACCAGTATGGTCTGTGCTGTCTTAATTGTGGTATCCTGAGTTTTACAGATTATTTTATTTTGTATTTCGACTTTTATTTTTGACTATTTATTTTATTTTCCTTTATTTGTTGTTGGCTAATTCCTTATATCTTTGATGTTCTGTTGTTTTGGTTTATGGATGTGTTGACTACAGCCAAACTAGGCTTGTTTTCTAATCTTTTCTTTTTTCGTTTGTTTTTTCTTAGCTTCATTTTAAGATTTCTGGGACGACATAATATTGCAATGACATGTCCACAATAGTACAGTACTGTACGTTATTCTGTCCCCTTGTAAGAAACATTCAAAGACATTATCAAAACATTTATGCACATAGTAACTTAAATAAATAGTGAAAATGTTTCACAAGAACTTTTATCGACGTCTTCTGTTTCACATTATGCGCGATTTATTTAAGAGTGTTTCTGTTGGGATTCTATTCTTTCTTTTAGTTTATAATCTTTTGTGAGACTGTTAATGCACTATTTCTAGTGTACGGTATTGACATCTTGCGTGCTACCTACTCAAATCACACCTACTTCAGTGAACATTTAGTAAAATTTATTGCAGAGTCCTTGTACTAATGCTGTGTGTTCTCGCAACAAAATTAGCACTGAAATGATTAAAATTAATTACTGTAAAATGTCACAATTTCATTTATGACTCGCTGAACAACTTAAGCCACATCTTTATTAGGCAGTGAACACATAAATACCACGTAACATGAGTTGCAAACATACATGAAACTAAAAAATTAATTACTTAAATTAAAACCAGTGCTAATATATCGTGTAAACATAATTTGTACTCTCGTCATGTTACACATGACCTAATCACTTTTGGCTCTATATTTACTGTTTGCGGCATAAATTATGTAAATGCCACAGTGCCGGTTAGTGCGGGGTGGTGTGCCAGTGACACGTGTGAGAGTATGAATCGCTGCCCTCACGTGACGTTACAACGCCCCACCACCACCAACCTCACTGCTGATCAGACAGTGCTTATTAATATAATATGTAACTAACATTTACAAACTGAAGACTGAGCTGCGGCCAGCAATCAATATGCCTTCAGCAAGAGCCATCTTATTATTAAGTCTTTCTAGTTTTATTCAGCCACGTGGTCACACATGTCACGGTCAATGTTTTGTTGTACGTTAATTTTAAAGGAATGTTAATTAAGTAATTTGTCATCACCAGTAATTCTTATTATTTTTTATATGTCTCACCGCCACTGACTTGTACTTGTATTCACCTAAATTTCATTATCATTTTCGTAACGGTACTCTAACGTACCTGCCGGCTAGGAGCATACACGACGCCATTTTTGTCGCCCAGTTGTACCTTCACCGCCCCTCCATCGGGGCTAATCTACACATGGTGATGGCACCTAACGATTATCACAGCAGCAGAGCAGAGGCAGGAACGAGGGTTGCGATCCCCAACAATTAGCAAGCTACGCCTAGGCTAGGGTATAATTTAATTCAATCAGAGCTAGATAATCATAACCTCAAGTCTAGCAAAACTAGTAAGTGATCAGCATGATCTGTA
>PNEQ01043857.1:0-18289 GCA_003012365.1 Medauroidea extradentata
GGGGTGTGTGTGTTGTGTGGGGGTGTGTGTGTTGTGTGGTGTGTGTTGTGTGGGGTGTGTGTGTGTTGTGTTGTGTAGTGTGTGTTGTGTTGTGTAGTGTAGTGTGTTTTAAAATAAACGTTCAAATTGTTTTCATTTCTATAATATGAAGACTGCATAAACTAAACACATAGACGTCAAGTTAACGTACTACATAATGTTGTGAGTACATGCTAAGTTTAATGCAGATCTGAAAATGTTTTCTTAGGTATCTAGTTTCATCATAATGTGTTAAAATGGCTGACATTTAGAAAATGCGAGCTAGGCATGAACAAAAACGCAAAATACAAGTCACCTTGCTAAATATTATACGTGTACCAATTATGAAATGGTTCTGAAAAAATGGTTCGTTAATTTCCTCTTGTGAACAAAATATGTTCAAACAGTCTCCAGTTCGAGAGTAAGAACATTACTACTACATGTGTGCCAATTTTAATGAAATTCTAAATAAAAAAAAAAATCAGATACGTTGTGTGAAAGAAAAAATGTTCAAATACCTGTCGGTTAAAACGTATAAACACAAATAATGCATTAATATCGAGGCGGCTTGCTAATAAGTATAAATGTGCCAAGTTTTATGAAATTCAGAAAAAAACGTTTCCTCAGATGTCATATTATGCTAAAATTAGATAATGGCCGCTGTTGTGAAAATATGGACATAGGATGACCGAAGTACACAAAAGTCGTGTCAACTTACCGTGTACATGTGTATCAAGATACATAAAAATGGGGAAAATATTTCTCAGATATGTCATACTACGCTACAAATAATAAAAAATGCTGCCATTATGAAAGTATAAACTCAAAATGTGAGCTTACTAAGTAGTGTATGTGTACCAAGTTTGATAAAATGTTGTCCACTGGTCCAAATGGTTTTAGGGACACCCACAGACAGGACGGGGATCTCATTAGCCTACTTTTTCCTTCGAAAAGTAGGCTAATAAGTATAAATATGAAATAACCATAATTCGCGTACAGTAGCCACTCTAAGGTTACGTGGCCTATCAGGAAAGTGTTTGCCTAAGGCGGAATCGGATATCTGTTCCCGAAACGTCGCGTTGTCACAAGCTCATCTTAGAAACAAACCTTGTGTTCATCTGCGTCATCATCGTTGGCGTGTGAGCCGTGCTGTAGCGTGGTCCGGAAAGTAATTTTTATCGTGTAACTATTAAAAATGTTTCCAATGCGTTCATCCACTAAAATAAGACACACTTCAAACGGTGTCCCTGTGGTTCTAAAAATGCTGTCCACTAATTGAAAATATGATTTGCAAGCTCCTCAAATGTCCTGAATATTACTTTTTCACGTTGCTGTAGTTGAGAAAATATGAACTGTAATCGTAAAACAAAATCATATATACCTGAATTGGACTTTGCCACATAGGCCTACTTTCCACAAATAAAATATTAGTGTCATCTCTTGAAGACCCATTGAAAAAAGGATTCTACGAAAATACTGCACGCTAGTTTAGTACTCCGCGTCTAGAGGCGATGAGGTGTTTGACGGACGTGTTATTTTCGACTTATCGCCTTAACCGTTTCCGTGCTTCGGACGTAAGAAATGCTAGCCTCCACTAACTCTTAAGTTTGTTCAATATACATGTATTGTGCATCCAGTCATATGTTTTTTCTGGCCTCCTTCCCGTTTATTGTTTGTGCTATCATAAGATGGTCCTGGGTTATTTCAGTTGTCCTGGTCTCGCCCTCTCTCTCGGTTTTATTTAATTATTGGTGTTTCTTTGCGTTGTAGATGACGTTTAAATTTATTTTTAATGGTATTTATGTCTCGTCGACAGCGAGGTCATTAGAGAAGGTATACACACAACTTACACAAGGACAGGGACTAAGAAAAGGAGTAGACCATGACCTCTATTGTACCATCCCAGCTTTCACCTGGAATGATTTCGGTAAAACCTTTGCAAACCAGAATCAGGATGGTCGGAGCTGTGATTCGAACCCGGTTCCTCTAGAACGCGAGTCCAACGTGTTGCCGTCGTGCAACCTCCCTCAGTCTTGTATCTGGAATGATTCCTTTCGGGATGTTGTATATTTTATTATAAATGTATGTCCTGAATATAACTGAATATTTTTTTCAGTTTTCTTTTTTTTTTTTTTCTATCGCCTGGAGCATATTGCAGCAATGACGTATGTAAATGATTTTACGTAAAATCATTCAACCTCATACCAATACTTATTTAAACAAATTGTAGATGTACTTGCTGCCCGAAAACATAGTTAATGTTTTGAGTAAAAATGCGAAGTAACCAGTGACTGTTAAAAAACAGCAGACGGCAGGTAAGCCAATTCATTCAAAGCTTGCGAACAGGCAGAGATATAACTTACTAGCCAGCCTATAGTGTACAAAATACAAAGACGCGTAATAATAGCAGATATGTTTTTCAAAATATTAAAGTTACAATATATTATCATTAGTTACTGACAAAGCCCATAGGTTGACAAGTCTCTCCAAGAAAAACACAACTATGTTAAGATTTTTTTCCGGTTGGTTTCTTAGAAAAGTGTACGTCAACGAGTTTGCCTGATATTTTTCTTAAGTGTAAAGAAGAAAGAAAAATGTGATTCTTATGCGCGGTAGAATATAAATTTTCTTCCTATACACCACTCTCCGTAATGGAATTTCCAGTTTTCTTGCTATAAATTTGGTTTCAAAGAAAAGCTTAACAATTTTTCCGTACACGAGTTTATTGCAAGTTTAATAATAGTTTTTTTATTTAGTTTGTGTGTAGATAATGTGGTTAGTTATTGCCAAGCTGCTGAGATTTTGTAATTTAGGTTACATAATTACAGTATGTTCCGGAACAAACGATAAGTACTATAATGGGGTAGACGAGTACAAATGGATCATATTAAATCAAGGAACCAACAATTTTTTACGCCCATAGGTAACCAGCTATTTGCTGTTGTATTGTGCAAGGGGTAAGGAGACAATCACTATAATTAGTGTGGGCTGTCATCTGATGGGATATTGTGTCTGGTACAAACATGACTGCTGCACTGGAGTTTTGGCGTAATTTCCCATATACCAGTAGTGAAAATGTTCATTCCATTAAACTGTTCTCAAGCATGCTGTGCGTTCAGTACTGCAAGTCAAGCCACGCTAGTATAGGGTAGCCTATAGTCGGTGCACTATTGGTTTATTAATGTAATATGCTCGGTTTATACTCATGCATCCCACTACGTTGTTTATAATTTGTTCCTGAACGCCAATACATAGAAGTGAACAACAACTGTTTAAAAAGGGCTGCGAACCATGTGACGACTAATTCAAAACTCGTCACAATAAATGTGCATGACGCCTCGACTTGCACAGTCACCGATTACTCTATGTGAATGTCTTAAAGCATCCTGTACGTATACAGCGGTAGGACTCGAATCCACTGCCTGGTCGAAGGTTTTACTGACCAGATAGACTAACATTTAGCTGATTCGCGGTCGATATTTTGTAAACGTACGTGCATTCTTGTTTCAACCCATATTCTGTATCCAGACACAACGTACAGAATAGATTGCATGTCTGCAGTGGACGATATAGTCACCAGTGTTGCTGCGCAGATAAAGAGTCACCATAACCTTTTTTAGAAACACATGTTTTTTTGTTGCACAAATTCTTACTCTTCTGTTAAAGTTAATTCTACCACAGGTTAGGAAGATAATGGATTTTCTATGGAACATTTCTGCCGCTAGTTGAGCTGGTGCCGATACGTGGGCAAATATATTGCGAACTTTACCGATGGTAACCGAAGGTTCACGAATTCGATGTGTTTGTTTTTGATGGACATCATTCTGAAGGCGAGGTTCATTTTTTTTTATGGAATTTTGCGAGACTGTGGTAGTTTTATGTTGTTTAATTTGTGTTTAAACTTAACCGCAGATCTTACTTGTTCCCTACAATTTTATATCAGAAGATTTGTGTGAGGTTCCATCGGAGATGGAACACGTAAGCAGAAATCACCATGTTTTCATTTTGTCGGAAACTGGAAATGTCCCACAGCTAGTTTTGAGCACCATCCCTTCACTAACTGAGCTAGCAGAGGAAATTGTCCCATGCCAAACTAATAGCATTAAAACTAATAGCATTACACTTCCTATCCTGTAGTTCAATCAACCTTACAGTTGTGTATAAAATAGTTACCTAATATTGTTGATATATCAAACGCACGCTTCCTCGACCGTTGAGTGGCGTCGCAGTGGGTTGGCTATTCTATACACGATGTTCAGAAATGGCCGTATAGTAATCACACCACGTGAATTCTGCGTTAAATTGGATACAACATTTTACGTGTACATAGCGTTGAGTAAGTTCTCTCCGGCGCTACACAGATATCCGCTGTTCTGACAATCATATTACGGGCACAGGTTCAAATTCCGAGCAGACCACCATGGTTGTACATTCACTCAAATCTAAAAATAACATTCACTCATACCCAACTACAAATAATAATCATTGTTTAAAATAAATTGTGTATGGTGGCCCTGCAAAAAAAAAAACCTGTTTAGTTTGTTTACTGTACGTTTAAGTGTTATATTACAGAAAGATTGAAAATCTCAAACCTCACTGATGTAATTTATTATAGAACTACCATAAAATATAATTGATTATAATATGCAACGATTTTATTGTTTAGATGTACGTAAATACCAATACCTTCATTATTTTTCTTCATCAGGTGCTTAAGAAACATTCGTATAACAGCCTTAAAATGTATTATAATGTACGCAGCCGCAGGCCTAGCCAAGTTTCATTATGTAAATATAAATGTGTATTGAACATACTGATGTTCCAACTTAAAATTTGGAAGGCACACAGAGAACATACATAGGAAACACCCACATGTTTTATTTTTATTATTTTTAAAAACCCTATTGTAAAATTAAATTCAGACTTTTTTGGCTGACGAACAGAATCGTTATTGCAACACACACACATAAAAATAAAATATGCGTGTGTGTGAATACAAAGGCCTTAAGAAGGACCTTAAAACGAACCGTAGTAAAACTGTGTAGCATGAAAACTAGCCGAAACTGCGATCAATGAAAATATGTGAATTTCAGAAATCAAAACAAAGGAGAAGGCTGGAAATTTAGTACAAAGGTTATTTCATGGACTGATAACTATGTACTAAATATAATTTAAAAAATCGGAGACGTCGTGGCTTGACAGTGAACTCTCCTGTCCTTTTTCCCTCAAATTTTAAGTTGATTCCAAATGGATGACTGTTTGTCGGAAACTACAAGTGCCTGAGAATAAATCCTGAAGCGAAAATTGGGCTCTGAAGGTCACGAGGTTGCCTCGCCCCCTTGTCCCGATCCCCATTATTGCTAGCTGGTTGGGGTCGCTACCCGTACTTTCAACCCCTCGAGTAGACCTGCATACAGCTTTCCTTTATTCTTTGTATCTCCGCCACCCCTCTGCTACTTGAATCGGCTCAATATGCCCTTTCTAATTCGGAAGGAATTCGCTTGAGGGTCCCTGACTTCCCCCTTCCCTTCAGTCAAACCATAAAACTTGCCTCCCCGCCCTGGTGACACTCTGCTCTGCCTACTTCACGGTAGGAACTAGACAATGACATATTCTTCCCTAGAGTACAAACAGCAGAAACGTGACATACGTATCCATATACTGTATTCTCTTCTGCATTTTTGTATTGTAAAATGTGACAGGTTTTAAACATAACTAAAGGGGTCGCGGCGTTGTAGTGGTGAGGCCACTCGGGTTCGATTCACGGCGGAGTAGCTCGTCGGACATTGTCGTTCGCCGGCGGCTTTAATCGAGCTACTCCAGACTCCCGAGTCCCTAGCAAATATTGTACAAGGACAATATAGGAAAATTAGAAGAACAAAAACGAGACGTTATTGAACCAGTTCACGCAGATATGAGCGCTGTTCCTTCTACAGTAGCACGTTGGTCTATGGGTAGTTTAAGTTTTATAGCTTGTTATTTATAAATTGAAATGCAATCATGATTTTAAAATACAGTTATGCTCTTTTAACTATTATTTTTATAGGTTAAACATTAAAATATTTATAAACACATTCTAATACTATAAGCGCAAGAGAAATTTTGTCCGTAAAATAACCACCATAGAACATACAGATATAATGTGAATTTTGCTAGTGTTTCCAGTTCACGCCGTTGATAAAACGTCACGCGCTCTAACAGTGCTAAAAAGCTGTACTTTCCCATATTGACTTTTTACAGAATTTGTCCCTAGCTCTTTAAATTAATCGGTATCCCAACACAGAGCCTCATTTCATGTCGCCCTTGGATGCTTTTGTGTTCTCAGATTGAGGGTCTGCCATTTGGGGTGTGATGTACTGCCCTATTGTTCTCTCGGCACTAGGCTTTAAAAGAAAACCTGTGATGTTTAAAAATACTTACATATTTAATGGGAAATACACAACACTTCTGTGTATGCAAGAATGTTTCTTCGAAATTGCATTGCAGTACTAAAGCAATCCTTACAGCCAGGGATAGCCAGTTTCGTACTTTTCACCAAATGTTGTCTCGTTACATAACGACCATGGTTAATGTTTTTGCTTATACTTGTAAATAACGATGGCGTTTATGAGCACATTTAGTTACGCAAGACCGCTTTATTTTGGAAATCCGTCATAGTTGAACTTAACTGCCCATGATCTTTGAAAGAACTGTGCAATGGGAGTGCATGACTGGATTTATTTGCTTGGACATACTCCATTGCGAAACAAACGATGAGACGAAACAAAACACAATAGTTTGTTTTGTCTCATCGTTTGTGTCGTTTGTTGTTTTTTCTGTTTCTGTCCAACATCTTTGTGTTTTGTTTCGTCTCATCGTTGTGTCGTTTGCTGTATTTCTGTTTGTGTTTTTGTTTCGTCTCATCGTTGTGTCGCGTGTTAACTTAGTTTTCTTTTTATATTTTCGTTATTTCTTTTATTTTCTGTTTTGTTCCTTGTTCTATCTGACCAGATTCCAGTTTTTTAATTTCATGTTGTGTATGTATCCTGATGACTAAAGCATAATCTGCTTATTTATGTTTTCTTGTCTTGTCTTCAGTTTTCTTTTGACAGTCATTTATTTCGCAATGGAGTATGTCCAAGCAAATAAATCCAGTTAACTGCCCATGAATTAAACATAAATGTTAAGTTCACTGCATAAGGTCAAGGAAATATCCCCTTATCTAGTGCGGAAAACATGCTTTCCTTCAAATTCGGATGCATAACTACGATATACTGAAAGTCACGTACATTGCTCAGAAGTATCACTTATTGGAGAGGTATCCACGCGTTGTTACACTTGTTATACACAGCGTCTTGAAACCGTCCCGTATGTACGCTTACGTGTTAATGGAAAATTTGTAAAAAAAAAAAAAAAAAAAAAAATAGAAAATATGTATATTGTGCTTATTATAACACAAGTGTATAATATATTATTACAAATACTCACATATATGGACCATATCACGACCTGTTCCCCCTCCTTTTTTTTATCTCTCCATGTAAACGTTCCGTTCGCATAGTGAATAAGATGCGTGCTTCATGCCCAAAGGTCACAAAGAGCCTCCACCGTAATTTATTTACACTGTTAAACTAGGCAATTATCCCCTTTTCACATTAGTGATCATTGCACTATTGTAGTCTTAGATTTTTCCACGATCCTTTGCCAATTAAGGCCATGTTCTTTCATTTATTTCAAACAATTGCAGATAACTCGAATATTTTTTAACCAAATGCTTTGAAAAAATTTGATAACTGTGTACAGTCATACGATACACAATCTTGCCAGAGCGTATTTTTAAAATAATGTACCGTTTGCTAGAAAAAAAATATTTTGCTTCATTTTGGTTTAGTTTGACAACAAAATAATATGTGCTATTTCAGGGGCTGAAATCTAAACATCCGTTTGGTGTATTGCAACAGAAAAATTGAGATACAAACGGTGATATATAAGTGTTAAAACTGCCAGAATGAATTTTTGATACATGTAGTAATTTGCGTTAAAAAAAATATTTTCGAAACAACTGCAAAACTAAAGAGCGAGGCCTTAATTTGTACTCGCATATAGGTATACTTTGCTTCACTTACATATAAAGCCAGCATCCGCAGCGCCGTCGGTTCGGCGCCGATTTCAGATAAGAGAGGTCCTGGGTTCGATTCCCGGCTCGGACATGGGTGTCTCCTTACTTCACCCTCATCGGCTCTTTACGTCCGCACCTAACCTTACGTATAAGGAAACTAACCCTTTAAATTTTTAGTATGTACTTACATAATATGTTTCTTGCTTTTGTTATTATTATTATTTTTTTTTTTTTTTGCTAAACTGGAATAGCAACAGCTCGTGCGCCAGCTCCGAGTCCCTGGCATGTACTACGCATTTTTGTCCTAGTCGATACGAACGACGCTATAGCAAGGTGGTGGAAAACACGACCGAGCGGATTGTGTGAGTACAGACATGTTTCCGACGTAGCTGTACGAACGCCTGTGTACGTAAGGGCGATAAACGCATACACGAGAGGTACGGGGCCTCCCTACCTGCGCTTAAAATGCGTTGCAGCGAGTTGCGGCTATTCTTTTTTTTTTTTTTTTGAAGAAACTATTTACCGCGTATTATATTTAAAAATCTACGAAAAGAACACACACTTCAAACTATCTCATTACAGTTTTAAAAATTCTGCACGTTTATTAGAAACATAATTTTCGGGCTCCTCAAAATGATCAAAAATGCGTTTTCCAGACTGCCGTATCTTGAAAAATAGCAACCGGATTCGAAAAAAACAACTATTGAAACAAGCGTTAGACTTTGAACTATGCTAGTCACAAATAAAATAATGTGGTCACCGCTTAGTCCCATAGGAAAAAGGCTAATAGTAAAGCACTGCAAACCAGCTGAGTGGCTTGCGCGGAGAGGCGATAATGCATTACATACGTCGTTCAATGACACTCTTGCCGCTCCTACTTCACACACACACAATCACAGCCTATCTATGGAGGCCTTTAGCTACGGACTGTAGAGGTGGTAAGTCGTGGCTCGCACGACCCTCAAGGCGAGGCGTGTTCACGGTACCAAGTTGACCACTCCGGTCTAGTGTCGATATAACATTCACGCGAGATTCCTTCGTCAAAGACGAGAAATGCAATATTACGACCCGGGGTTCGGTAAATCAGGCTCAGGCGGACAACTGGTGGGGCAGGTGAACTTTCTTCACTGTTTGCAAGAGGGACGTGGAAGTAGGTAAGGGGACAAGAAGTTGGAATGAGAGGGGGATTGTAAGGAAGGAGATTCTGGGCTGGCTCGGATGCAGCCGGCGATCACAATGGCCACCAATTAGAACGGCCCATTCACTGCTCGTTAGGCGGCTCGCTCCAATCAGCGATGTGACGCCGGACTATAGTAGTATCGCCTCCGCGGAAGCAGGACGATGTGTCAATGCTGGCGACTGGCAGAACCAGTTTACCTTATGATCCTTCACACCAAGGGGCGTAGCCAGGATTTCTGTTCGGGGAAGAATACCAACATGAGAATTTTCACAACACAATAAGGGGACATCGATCGCACGTCATAAATGGGGTCTTTCCCCAGAAAAATTTCGGTTTCAATGTTAAAAATGATGCAATCTAAGCAGTCTTTGTACTTGAACTGCGGATATAACGCTGCTAATTTTATCTTCGAGTAGTTTATTTTTATTTTGGGGAGGGGATTTATAACCCGATATCCATCCCTCTGGTCTCACACTACTTCAAAATACTCGCCGTAGTTTTAGTTTGGCTGCTGCCGTAGTGCGAAACTTCCCGTAGTGCGTCGTTCACGACTAGGGGAGATCACAGTAAGTCATTAGGGTAAACTATAAGGTAGGTCGAAATTTCAGCTTGCGGCGTGCATACAGTAACCCGACAAGTTTCCTCAAGTGTACAGTAACTCATGAGAGAAGCTACTCGATCTACTTATGACTAGCCTGCCTCGAGAGTTGTTAGCAGACGAAACTGGCCAATTTTCGCGAGGACAAAATGTAAACAGTACACATAACCAAAACCATGACGAAGTGAACCTGAACGCATTGGGGTCTCAACTTAACCTTGTGATCCACAAAACATGATCACGTGACTGAACAAACCTACCTTACTCCAGCTGGTTACTTGTTGTAAACGACAGAACGTCGAGGTAGGCGACCACCCTAAATAGTTCGTTGGTTGACATTACGATGGCCGTTATTGGTACATATTATTTCTTCAGCTGATATTACCTTCTAGGTTCTAAATTGAAGCATTCGTTTAGAAATGCTGCCATTTCCTTCTCACTGCTCATAATTTAATCAGGAAGTTAATTTTTAAAGCAATCTGCATTGCGCATAAAACAAAATGAAACTGATTTAACACGTAAAACTCGTCATTGATGCACGCGACTGCTTTCCGTAATCCGTTGCTTGCATTACAGTACAAATGTCTGCTTGTTATTTATTTTACACACACGCTACGTACACATTTTATGTTTTAGGCTAATTTCGAAAGTGCTGAATTAATATTTGATTATGAGTAGTTCCGTGATCTCTGCAAAATAATTCTGTAATCACCGCAAAACGTTTTGGTGAGCTCTGAACTTTCGACATAGTAATTTCGAAAGGGCATAAACCTACGTACAAATTAACTAATGGAACAGATAATCTGTGATAATAGTGAGCTGGTGAGTAAACATCCGACAGCGCAGTCATTACACACGAGGCGTATCTCGAACAGCACACACGCACGCACACACACACACATACGTAATGGCGCCTCGCAACACATGTGAGGCATGTTTACACAGCAGTGTCAGAGGTAACGACGTAATTAAAATCAGAGCTGGCAAGTGCGCTGTGTCAGTAATGACAAAACAGGCTATATAATTAATGCAGTGACACAACCGTTAAAATGTAATGTATGCATGGAAATGTCAGGAACGTTTATTGCAGCTGCGTGTTGGCTCAGTTTTAGTTAGGTAATGAGCTGCGGGACAAAGTCCCTCTTCCAACGGTCCACGGGGGGAAAAATACCACGAGCAGTGTAATGATACACTTGCGCTTCTGTTCTGCCACTCGTCGTGGAATTTGCTGGCTAAAATATCTGAATAAAAATAATCTTTCGATAAAGAACTAAGGGCGCTGCATGCCACGGAGCCCTGGCGAGTCCAATTATAGGGATTTACATGTCAAATTATTTTCGCTGGGGATTTCAAGATATCTCTTTCAGGCATAAACAGTTTTCTGCATTGAGATGAGGAACATATTGCTACAGGAATAAACATGTCGAGAAAAACTGTGCGGAAAGAAACCAACACACAAAATAATTCATTTTTATATACGTGTATCAAGTGGAAGAATGTCCCAAGTATGTCCTAGAAATATAGAACAAGTATTTAATTATATAATTAAAAGTATAAAAAAGAGTCCAGAAAAAACGATTTATACAAAGTTTAAGGTGGTTACACAATTGAAAACTTTAGCATTAGACTTTAATATTTGACTTAATGATAGCTTTTAATATATGGGTTCTTATGGGGTCGTACACAAGGGCGTTGCCAAACGCAAAGTCAAGTAGCCTTGACTTTTCGTTTCCAATAAACTGGAAACCTAAACTTAAAATCAAGATGACCGTTTGCAAAGAACCAGCTGATTATGTATGTTATAATGAAAAGTGTTTATTTCTGAGTATCGTTATATTCTCCAGTACTAGGATTTCATGAAAAAAAAAATGTAACAGGCATGTCTTAAATTTATTCGGAAAGCCTCGTAAATAACATTTGAGAAGTATTTGTAAAAGAACTGTAAGTTTCATCAGTGGATGGCGTTGCTTGCGTTCTGCAAAATACTATCATAACTGGAAAATATTTAAATAACCGGGCTTATTTTTGGAATATCTACATGATTTGCTTCTGTAACAAATATGTAATCATTTATATTACAATATTTCTGTTAAAAAAAGAAGATCTTCTCAATCGTTTTTCAACTGCTGTTACTTTAACTTTACGTTTGCAGTTCAAGCAACGGAAACTTAAAGTCAAATGTTAAAGTAATAAAGTGTGTATAGGCCTTTAGATACACACAGTAGACTTTGACTTTGAATATCTTGGTTCCAGTGAACTGCATGGAGAGTCCATTTATTTTCTCTTACATAACCCTACGTCTAATTGTAAGTTGGCGTTATTGAGATTTTTTTTTAATTTTTAGAATAAAAATACAAATTTCTTTTCAGTTTTCAGGGAACTGAAAATGCAGCCTAAAGATCGTATAGCAATGTAAGCCGTATTAGAGATAAAAAACAAGGAGTCAGTGGTGACATTCGTGTTTATTCGACATGTACGAGGCCACATCTAACATAATTTAACATGTCATTACTCCTGCCAGGGTTCTGATGTCAGCAGCCTCTTTAATGTCAGTGAATTATTTAAGATTCTACTATCATTAAAAATTACTTACAAGACAAATCCCAATGTTTTATGCTAGATAAATGTAACCTATCGTGGACAACTAAACAAACTCTGCCTTTCAGGATTTAGATTCCCTATACTTTAGAGACTGTCTCTACAATCAAGGTAATTTTGAAAATTGATGCTTAGAACTAGATGGCATGTATACTCCATTGCATAAGACTACGTAATGCCACTTTAATTAAGGCATGTTTCCTGTGTTGCAGAAATTCCATAGGAGCTGTCTTGTTCGCGGTGAATGGAGTGACAATTTGATTGCGCTTATGTAAGTAAATTTATATGAGAAACATTATAAATATGTAAATATTGTATGGACAACGTGTATAATACTAAATTAACAAATTTTTTAGAAGTTACAAGGATTGTACTTGTACTTGCCAATGAGTTAAGTTAGTACACGTATACACGTGCGCCTTTACTTGAGAGTAACAAATCAAACCGATATTTGATAGCCTTCGCTAAAGACGTCCTGCGTTTATTGGTTGCACCGCAACAATTTCCACACCCCTTCAGATAATCGGTGTTTGGAACCTTCGGTAGTAATGATCCTTAAAATGTGTTCAAACGGGGAAAAAAGTGTAATTCTATATTTGTATGAAATAGTGTTGTTTTTGTAGACATTACTTGGGAGTAGATTTCCCTCTAACAAAAAAAAAAAAATTAGCTGAACTAGTTTTCCCACAGTGACAATTCAAAGTCAAAATTTGCATGATTTTCATTCACTTAAGCCAAAAAACCAATGGACAAAATTAAATTAAAATCACATGTCATGCACGGGCTACTTCTTGACATATTTTAAAATCAGTTACAAAATATTTTTGCATTTTATGAAGATTTCTAAAGTATTTAATTTTTGGCCTCTTCTATTTTTTAAATTTTAAATTTTTCTGTATCATAGAGGCGAGCTGTCAGCGAGAAAACTGCACGACAGTTCAGTGATGCCCGTGCTGTGTCGTCCCTACCGCTTCGCAATTCTAGGCCTAGGACGCGCAAAATACGTTCACACAGGCAGCCAACTTAACTAAGAAAACTTGAGGCTGCTGCCTACCGCATAGCACTGGCGGGAGCGAGGATAGGCATTTACATGTTAAATTAAATTACGTAGGATACAGTACTTGTCATCGTATGCTACCACTGACTATTCTGTTCATCACATTGCTGCTTGCATGCTACAGAATCACTTAGGATGTGTTTATAAATACTATGAGCAAATAAGTATTCGCGTCCCTAATGAACACTAGAAAACGTGTACTTACATATGAGTAGTAGTTAAATTTCAAAATGTATCTTGTCCAATTTTTTTTTCGAAATTTTTTTCTGTTAAGTTCCTTATAATGTAAGGAACGCCTTAAAACAAAAACACGAATTTCGAAAAAAAAAAAAAAAAAAAAATGGACAAGAGACATTTTGGAATTGGGCCACTCATATATTTTCCCGGCCTTTTTACTTCTGAAGCATCGTTTTTATTCTTCTCAATTAAGAACATGGTTTGTGTCCGTTAGCGAAATCGTGAAAAGTGCTTGACCCCGTCGAACATAATTTTATACTTAATTCCAATCCATGATCACATTAAGGGCCTGGGGAAGATAGCGCACTAAAAAATGAGCGGTAGTCGCCATCTTGAATTTTTATATTTTCTGTCATAACTTTTGTTCTGGCTAAATTCATGGAACCTTAACTTAACTGCAAAATAATACATGTTGATAAAATTTCAGACACCATATATCTTTATTTTCCGTTGCTGTTGTTACAGAACAAATTTCAGTTAAGAAAGTAATAAGAATGTCTAACTGCAATTAAATATGTAACAACAGAAACGACAAAAAAATATTTATAGTGTCTAAAATGCTATCGATATGTATTCTATTCCGTAGTTAGGTTGAAATTCCAAATAATTAGCCAGAAGAAAAGTTATGACACAAAATACAAAAATTCAAGATGGTGACTATCACTCACTCTTAAAGACTTGGACCCAAGTTCTTCTTCTTCTTTTTTTTTTTAACATTTTTTTATGTTAGTTATTTTTTAAAACATTAAATGAGGCTTATGTTATAAAACTGTTCTGCAACTTCGTTGTAACTGGTTTTAACTACTCAATCTGATTTTGTCGAGACATAATACATGACGATAGCTAATTAGTTAATTAACGAGATTTCCCTTTAATTGGTGATTTACCTAAATAATTATGCCCTTTGTCTCTTAAAATTACACTTAATATTTAAACCAATTTACAACAAAGCTATAAAGTGGTTTTATGTTATCGGCTGTCGTCTGGACTTAAATAAATAATTCTCTCGAGAGCCAAGAAACTACGGCCCAATGTCCTTAAGAACATTATGTGTGAATAATAGTAGACAAACAGGATCTTGTACATCGGACTGGATGGTAGCAGACCCGAAGGGAATTTCACGCGTCGAAGAAAAGAATTTCGGTCCGTAATTAAAGTGGTTGGCGAGGGCGGCGGCGTGTTTTTGAGCCGACAGTGTCGCGCGCAAACACCCCTGAAGACGGCAAGGATGCAGGGATGGTGGGTGCGCGGGGAGAGGGGTTGGCCGTGAAGAATGGCCGGCTCGTAATGAGAAGCGCCTCCGGGCCAGGATGAATCAGTAATACCTGCTGTAATTGCCGCGCCGGAGGTGAATATTTGATGGCTAATTGGCTGCCGGCTCCTCGGGTCACGACGGGGGCAGGGAGAGGTCGCCTGCGTGCGGTCTTCTGCACAACAAGGCGTGTTCCACACCCCGCCCGTCCTTAGCCGGTTCCGTGTGACGTCACCGGACGTAGAGAGGCGGTAGCGTTCGTACAAAACCACCCGTTCACCATTTGCCAGTGCGGCTTGACCTCACAAAAAAAAAACGGTAATGTGCCCGTATATGTACCAAAAGTTCCATCCGTCCTTAGTTGGTTAGGCTTGTGTGCATATACACTCCGTTCGTCCTTAGCCGGTATGGTGTGTGTAATATACACCCCATTTATCTTCAGTCGATTTGGCATGTGTGTCAAACATACGTCCTGTTCAGCCCTAGCCGGTTTGGTGTGGGTAATATACAGACCGTTCGTCCTTTACCAGTATGATGTGTGTGTAATATACACCACATTCGTCCTTAGCCAGTAAGGCGCGTGTGTAATATAAACCCTGATCGTCCTTAACTAGAGTGTTTCAACTTCGCAAAGAGAAGCGTACTGCAGTATACATACAAGTAGCAACGTGTGTATCAAACGTTCGTCTTTCCTTAGCTAGCGTGGCGTGTGGTCATAAAAAACATGACGAATGGTAGCTGGGGGATGTGACTGCTTACGTAACAGAACACTCAAAAAGGCATCAATCGATGTGGCGATATGTCGCCAGAAAGAAGACAGACATCTTACGTACAAATAACTTTATAGTTATCCAATTGTACATGCTGGTTACTGCGTAAGACTGCCGCTAGAACGACGAGCTACTTCACTAGAGAAATGTTAGCGCTCGCGATTTCTACATCCCGTGCGGCGGCGTGGCGTCATCAAAAAATGTAATACTGCGGAAAGGAAATAACCTAATGCGTGCTTAAAATCTATTTTATTATTTCTTTGCGGCCTGATGTTATCAGAAAGGCGCGAAACTATTACATACCAGAGGAAGCTTGCAGACGATCAACGGCTTGTAGTGTATAGGAATGACCCACCTCATATCCTTATTTAAGGATTAATCAGAGTTTGAAAAGACAATAAAAACAATGAGGTTACCAACCGGTTTTGAATGTATGAAGTTTTCCACTTTATCGAATGTTTTCGATAGTCTTTAGTCATATCTGCCTTAATTGTGCTTAAACTAATAAGTTGATTTACATATTCTGCTTAAACCACACACACTCACTTTCCTTCTCTCTCTCTCTCTCTCTCTCTCTCTCTCTCTCTCTCTCATATATATATATATATATATATATATATATATATATATATATATATATATAAACTATTTGTTTAAAACTAACTTCGTAATTTTGACCCCTGTTTTTAAATGGAAATAAATTGCAAAAGATATAAATTTTTGTAAAGATTCAATTTGTTTTTTATTAACACCTTTACTTGGCCTTTACAGTTTGTCGGTAAGTGAATGTATTGTATTGTAAATGTCTTGTCTACATTTTTGCCTTCCCCTTATTTTCTCTTTTTTATGTACTGTGTTGTTCGTCAGCGTGTATTGTGTTAGTTTATGTTCGTTACCGCGTATGTAAGTTTTTACATGCGTCACTCTGTTATTGGCCTCCGGCTGATGAGAGGCACAAACATCTCTACGTTCCGACAACAATGGCAACGGAAAAACAATTATAATAATTTGAATGCCGACGAAGATACGAAGATGCCACGAGGAAAAGCCGATTGGCAGTAGAGGCATGCGATTCATCTTGCCTCCACGATATTTATTCAATGATTGCCGCTCTTTTTTCGAGCTCAGGAACACCGACCTTGGAGCCTAGCACTTACAAATGAACGCTCACCAATTTGGGCGCGCGGGAAGTTCAAACAAGACCCGCATGAATAACACGAAGTCCTAATTAAAGTTTGACCACGAAAAACATTGGTCGCTTAAGGGGCCGCCTACCACGCGTTCCAAATGCGTTATAGTGTGTTCGTAAATAAGTTTTTTTGTGTGCCCACTAAGCCAATGTACGGAAAGGAAACACTTCAGAAAAGGACGGAATGTCATTGTAACGATAACCTTCTCACTAAAACACTCTTTCTAAGTCTTCCGACATAGTTCAAAACGGCCTTTTCAACCTGCCGTATTTCATAACGTTCTAATCAGATATAGGTGAAACTCAGATAGCAATTTGCACTGCACTGAACTTTGTTACAGACTTTCCACCGATAAAATAAAATGGTCGCCTCCTAAAGTCTCATAGTACAAAGTGATCGGCGGGGAACCTTGTACTGTACATAAGTTCAGGTAAGGTTAATTCTACAACAAGTTGGAAATATCAGTGTTAATAGTCTGGCACAGGGAACATTTCTGCCGCTTGAGCGCTGGTATCAGTGAGATGTGTAAACTAATCAATCGCAGAGCTTTCCTGAATTTTAAGTAACATGAAGTTGATAATTTGAAAGCCAAAATTGGTTACCTTGTCACTCTAAAATTAAATTAAATGACTTCTCTCTTTACCACATCTTGTTAAAATTAATTTTACTATGGGTTAGTATTTTATTAGGTACGGTAGCAATTGCAGCGCACTAGCGGCAGAAATTTTTCCTATGCCAAACTCTCTCATAAGAATACACGTTAAGCACTTGGTTCGTTGTGGCGATGTAGCATTTAATGCGCTTTAAGAGGAGTCCTCGACTGGCGCATGGACGGCGTTGCAGCGTGTCACGCGTATTCTTTTTACGCGAAACCGCTTAACTTATTCATATTATGTTTACCTACGAAAAGAACACACACTTAAAACCATGCTTATATTTTTTTCAAAAATGCAGCACGCTTGTTAGAAACATGATATTCGGGCCTCTCAAAATGACTACAAACGGGGGTTTTTAGACTGTTGGAACTCAGAAAATATTACCTGAATTCGTAAAGTGCTAAACGAGAGGCATGCGTTGGTCTTTACTTCATACTGTTGCGAGCCGCGACTGTCTGGCTGGGCGGCGTAGTACGATACTGTGGTGGCGGAGCTAGGACACCCCCTTCCCACTCACTCCTCGGCGCCCTGGCTGTCGGGCAGGGCGGCGAAATACAATACAGTGGCGGCAGCGCTAAAAGGCCTCCTCGGGTGCCGCATGGATTGTATTACTCCATGATAACCACCTGCGCCCA
>PNEQ01043858.1:0-18259 GCA_003012365.1 Medauroidea extradentata
GACCCACGAGTCAATAAAATACACAGCAACTCGCGAACTTTGACACCCACTTCGTTGTCAGTCCGTATAAATACTAAAGAGGCTCGGAAAAGAAGCTAGCAGGATGCACACGCAGACAGCGTCTGCCATCTCTCGGTGGCGCAAAGAATTACATGGCCCTGGGTCTCACAGACCCAACCCGAGCACTGGCGGGTTAAAACGTGGCTGAATAGGCAGGTGACATCAATCTTTGCAGATGGTCAAGCTGGTGCATCGGTACGACAAATTCCTCAATCTGCACGGTGATTATGTGGAACAATAGTGTAAAGATGTACGTTTCTTTTGACATTAAAATAACTTCCTAATTCATTCCCGTTTTTTATTACAGCCGATCGGAGGTTAAAATAAATTACCCTCGTACATATGTTTTTACTTATTTTACCGTTCTAATATATCCAAATATTGATAGACTTTACCTTTGTGTGTCATGAATTGACTGGTTTTCTTTTATTATTCTTCACGATGCTCTACCACGATAACATATTAGTGCAAATATTTATTTCTTAAGAATTTGGTTTATTCATTCCTGGAACTTTCCAGCTTCATTCACTCAAACGTGGTGTGCGTATTTTAAAGGCAGATTATTTTTACTTGTTTACGCCGTACTCAAACTAAAGATTTAACTTAAATAAAATTGTACTGTTATATTTCTTTTGATAAATATCTACCTCTGTACTTAGCCATTAAAGCAAAAAAATGAGAGAAATAGATTTTTGTTACATAAAAAGAAAGTAAAACTGTTAATGGTCTTTAGCAAAAAAAATCTCTCCAGGTCCAGTAAATTTCACGTGCAAGCAAAGCATTCAAAAGCTAATTATTGAGGGACCAAAAGAGGGTTTAGTTTACGAGACACAACAGGTTTACTCGACTGTACATACAGTCACATTCATCATCGGTAATTGCGCGTGACCCAAGCGTAATTTATTTCAGTTTTTTGCGTTTAATATTTGTGTTAGAAAAATTAAGTAGTGATATTTCTACGTTTATAATAAATGAGCATTCCAAACATTTCAAAACAACTGACTCTAATAACATCATACTGATTGTCATTTGCATAAATGGTTTTGTTCTGTTACAATATAATATTGTGCAAATTGTTTATTTTTGTTCAGAATTTCCTATTATTATTTAGTGTTTTTAAAATACTGTTGGTTATAGGCCTAGTTGTATGAATTACCACATATTTTGATTATTGAGTACGGAGCAAAAGAAAACATAGGCCTATATGTTTTAACGATTCCCAGCGGGGTCCGTCTCCAGATTTTCGCATGTGGGAATCGTGCCGGACGATGCCGCTGGTCGGCGGGATTTCTCGGGGATCTCTCGTTTCCATACTTCGCTCTATACTCACATCATGTCACCAGCGTTAAAAGACCTCGATGTTGAACGCTGACAAAAATGTCTCACTCACTCATCTGTTTTGCATAATATTCATTTTTAAATGTGTGGCTTCGTAACAGATGTTAGTCAGTGCGTATGAATCACACGCTTTCACGAACTTCTGAAGCAAGGTGTATTTTTTTATGGATTTATGCCTATAAGTGTCTATCGTTTAGTCTGGCAGTTTTTTTTACACAGACGGTGTTATTCACAGCAGGACCTCGTGTACACTACACGTTGTGACGTTGGATTGTAGACAATTTCCCTGCAATGTAAATGTGTGAAAAAGACGCTTTATACAATGAGTTCAAGGAATTTTGTCTCCAAAAATGTCACGAGCACATTTACCTGGTATTACCATTGTGTAAACGCATTTAACTTGTGCACACTTTGTAGTAAAAGACTTGCTGTCACAGAAAGCTAAATATTAGATTAATTCGCAGTAAACTAAATTTTAAACAACGTATTTGTGTTTTTTTCGGTATTGTATATGGTTTCTACTGTTAACCACAATTTTACCACGTTTTTATCATGCCGCTTTCTTGTCTGACTGTCTGTCGTGTTATGTACAAATATTTGCGATTCAAACTAAATTCCCGATGAGCTAGAGGCATAAAACTTAAAAAACCCAGAACTGGATAGCAATTGAACTTTTCTTTCTGTCTGTTACGTACAAATTTTGCTTGTTTAAAATAGAATGGTAAATATCGCACACGCAAGACTAAAAATTATTAAGATAATTATTGTAATAAAAATACTTTATATGAAACGTTTTTAAAACATACTAAAGGTTATTAGAATAATTTCTCTTGTGAAAATACTTTTAAGATTTGAAACTTAAAACGTGAGGCTCATGCAATAGATAATTTATGCATGACTAGTTCACTTAAGTCATTTAAAGGTTTATTGCACTGCAACTGACATGTTCTGTTGGGTGCAACAACAGCCTTTATTAACACTCGTATCATATTGCACGCACCCTACGTTTTATTTATCTTAAAAAATATTTTCAAAGTTGACATTATTTTATAATTTTGAGTTTGTTTTAAAAACGTGGAGTTTTAAGAATCTTTTATTTTTTAAGTAATTATTTTGAAGTCATTGTTTCATAACGCGATCAGCTTGTTTTTCTTGTGACCTGGACCAGAGTGGCAGAGTGAAAAACAAAGAAGTGTCGTGACACGCTTGCAGGCACATATTTCATGCTCTTTAATGTCGTGTATGGAACTGTGACCACGGGCGCTAGCGATCACTGTTTTATAACGGCCGACTCTCTGGGCTTCATGAATTATGAAATGTGCAAATGACCCCATGCCTCATTAAAAATGGCAACGGGCATTGAACCGAAAGTAATTGGCGCTCATTTCCAGCACAGCGAAAATGGAGTTCTTGTGACAATATTCAACTGTGTAGGATGTCTTATGCAAATGTTTGTAAACTGTGATACTTCGCCAAACCGGTGGATATAAAAATCAGATTTAATTTTTTTGTCTGATGATTATTTCCAATAACAGTAACAAAGGAACCGTAAATACGCAGAAGAAAGACTCGCACTTCATAAGACAGACAAAACAACAGCATTTGAAACTTCAGTATATCAATAAATCGTAACATTATAAGCGAAACAATGAACAGAAAGGTTTTCGTCTTAATCGTACGTTGATAATTCTGAAAATAAGTTTGTTGAGACGTATATTTTCTGCCTGACTAACAAATTTGCAAGTAGTCGTAGTTATACATTTAATGGTATTAGTCTTGTACTGCTTAAATTACTTTGCAGTACTGCCAATTTTAACGTTTAGCAATAAACTCTAAATGTAGGTGTTGATATCTAGCTATACCTAAGTCACCAACAATACGTTTGTACATACATATGTTGACAAAAGTGCACATTTTCTTCTGGCGTATCTACTTCCGTGTGGTTTGCAGTACAGTGCCTTCCTGGGGTCTGTGGCTGTGAGTTACAATTTTTTAACTTCACATACTTGCCTAGAAGCAGAATACATAGTGTCCTAAACTTCTCCTCAATGAGCATAAAGACCTACAAGAAGGGAGGAAAACAGTGTTACACTATATTTCTGGCTCCATTAATTGGGAAATATCTATGTGCATTAAGTCACTGTGTTTTTCTTTCGTATGCAGTTGCAAAGTTATGAAAAAATCAAAGCATTACCGGAATGTTATTTCACATGTATAGATATTTCAGGAATAAATCACGTAAAACACGCCTAAAATAATCGCCTAAATAACTATATTCATGTCAATTAAATGTACTTGTTAAAACCACACAAAGTCTAAGCGTTATGACAAGAACAAAAATGAATAACAGAGAAACAGTTTCATTACACCGTTTTAACCTACTGGCAGTTAAAAATAGAACGTACTATTTTTAAAGTCTGAAATACACGTGACATTTCTGTTAAACGATCTCACGTTCATAATTTAAACGAAATATTATCACCTCGTTGGCCAACTCAATCTCCAACTCATACGTAACTTATTTTTATAATATATGTCATGAATGTGTATTTTAATGAGTAAAAAACCGGTATATTTAATTAAAAATTTTGAAATAATATTGTGCAATTTTTTTAAAAATAGTATAATAAAGAGCATATATTTGGTAGTACTAAGAAATAAATTACTACTATGTTTGTCAGCTAGTAGCGCCGTGATATTCGTCATGGAATAACGCTTGAAGGACAAGGAAATAATGACATTTTCTTCCTATATATGCTTACTACGCTTGCTTCCTCTGTATCCCGGAGCTCAGAGTTTCAAAATAGTGGACATTTTAACATACCCTATAAGAGGACAGCAAATTACACGTTCTATATTGTAATTGTTACTTATCTCTACTTTAAACCAGAAACTGAAATTTCACAGTGTTCCGGTCACTTTACACAGATTCAAATTGTTGAAACTGCTACATCGGGAATCTGTCGAAAACTACATATTTAATCAGCGAAATGAACTCGGTGATTAAATGTATAGTTATGTAATGATTTTTTTACCTCTAATTGCAAGAAACGTGTAATTTTATGCTAGATGTAATTTGCTTTCTTCTGCAAATTGTGTCATAAGTTCAAAAAAAGCTTGCGCTTAAATTAAAATACCAGAAAATCCACCGCTAATCAAACCCACGAACTTTGACACATCAATACAACACACTAACGGGTAACCCAATGCGGACATTTTTACTAGAGTTAATGTTTATAACTGTTAACAAGTGACGTGTGTTACTTTTGTACATATTTTTCTTAGAAATAAGCTAACTGTTTGCAGTAAAGTGTGTGTTTTTTAAAGCAGAGTAACTTTATTTTGAAAAACAGAGCGAAATTGAACATTAATAAACTCAACAATTCACAATAAACGAACAATAATAATACACAATTTTCGTGCAAAATATATGTACGATTTTTCAAGAAAAGAATTCAGCAACAGTTTGTTTCAATGCCTTAAGTGCTCATATGAAGCTTTGCTTCATGGTTATTGGCAGAATGTATTATTGCTATAAATGATGGTTTATCGCAGGAAAAGTTGACTGTTTCCTGGGTTTCAACGTACGTTCATATTATGAAAAGATTACTGGCTTTCACTTGTACTTGGAGCTGTTACCCTATTTGACAGAGCCAATAAGAATTCCGCTTTGTAATTTTTTATGATGTTATTGGTCTGCAGACAGCTACGTTGTGTCAGACGTACATCATCCAATATTAAATGTCACAAGAAACTACAGTGTTTTCAAGGGTATGTTAGCGTAAAAAATTTTCGCGATTAACCGTCTTCTCTAATTATTGCAATGGCGTGGCTGATTTGACTGTGTCAACAGGAGCAAGGTTACTGCTACACTACACGTCTATGATTTGCATGTAAAGACGGTTCGTAATAAAGTGAGCGCAAAAAAAGCCCTGCTAAAGATCTATTTTCAGCCGATTCGTATCTTTCCGCGCGCAACGTCTAACGACGGGAAATGTCTAACCTCTCTGGACACGTCACTTGATGTTTGCGCGTATAAAATAAACTGTGCAACTGGTAAAAATCTACATAGTTGTAAAAAAAAGTTTATAAATTATATCAAATTAAATTATGTCAATTTCGGTTGACTTTGTTTCAGTATTGTTGTATTTAATTCAGAAAATTCTCGGAACTATGTTGCGTAACTCCGCTGCCAACCACACAAGCAGTAATGCAACTATAGTTAACGTTGAATTATTCGCATTCACAGCTAGTGATATTTTTCAAAGGTTAAAATTTTAGTGCTCACTTTATCCTGAACGACCCATAGAACCTCAGACGCTGAGAGTTAAAAACAACAAATCACTGACCATGAAGCAGGGCTGCATATGTGCACATACGGCATTGAAAGAACTGTTGCAGAATTCCTTTCGCGAAAAATTGGGGGCTATAATAATACAACATTTTGCCTCTTACATTGTATTCTCAAATTTAGCCCCTAATTCGCGTGGTGTGCGTATTGCGCTGTTGTTTCTGTACATATTGTATAGTTAGAGAGAGAAAGTTGTATCGTAGAAATGACTGTTTGCTGAGTTTAATGTTTTATATGCCTGACGCCAACTCCTTCATAACGATAAAGTGAGGGGGTTTACCTTAAATTACATAATGAATAACTATACATTGATAGATAAACTTTATACCAATGTAACGTAGCAATTCTTACTGTAGTAGGTATATCTTGCTACCCTACTACAGAACATAATAGTGTTTATTTTACGGACGAATATCTTGTATATGCATAATACCATAGGCAATATTACACAATGCATGTGAGATTACGTAGTGTTACCTGACTTACCAACATTCAACAGCAGGACCTCCATCCTGAATCGTAATTCACAACACACATCTAGCTACGTGACTAATAAAATATGTAGCGTATATAGCTTTGCATGAATTTAATGATTAATTGTTAAATGGTTTAGTGGAAAAAATCAATTAAAGATATTCAAACCTCAGAATAAGAAATAAAAATTGGAAATATTTCTGTAAAACAACAAATCGTCTGAAGTTCAAGAAGGTCAAATTTAAATAATATCGGTATTTACTTGCCATTAAATGCCAGCCAGATATTCCTACGTGAATGTTTAGCACTTAGATAGATTAAATTAAACACGTTAAATAATTGCAGTCGCTAGAGCAAACTGAGTGAGTCTATTTAAATCAGGTTAGACGAAGATTATATTGTTACGGGGGTAACTAGGGGCGTGCTTAGCTTCCAGATGTAGAGAACTCACGAGAGGTACACAATCTTAAAACAGGTTCGTTATCAACAATAAAATTTAAAGTAAAAGAATTCGTTTTAAGATTTTAATACAAAAACAAAAATCAAAGAAACGTTTACAAAATATTGACTAGAATTGACAAGCAAGATAACTACGTACGACTTATCATTACTACATTTCCATTTCTGCGACACAAATACAGTTACTGTCATTAAACTTAACCACCTAACAATGATTACCATCTAACAAATCTCAAGATTTGTTTTCCAGACGTCTGGACTGATCAAAACGACAGTGCAAGTATTTCGATTATTTACGTCTCTTATCGTCTCTCCTAACGGCCTCAAGGTAGGGGGTATTTCCAAATTGAAATAAATAAATAAAGTTAACATACGTGTTCCGATGGCCTGTCTTCATGCTCTAATCCAGCGGGCACCTTCCCACTGCCTCTGACCGATGACAACGACCCCAGGGGGAGGGTAGACTCCCCTTATAAAGCTCGTGCCCTGCTTATACCGCATTTCGCGCGAGGCGAAGACCCCAGTGCAGTGCCCCCGACTTGTGGAAACATAACCACCCGGGTTTTCGGTTAAATCTCCACGACCAGTAGCAATCCACAAGGACCAAGCCAAAACACGAAATGTAAATCCAATAAAATTATGAAATTTCGAACTGACAGGAAATTCGGACAAAAAATTAGGGCGTCAATAAAATCAAACGTAACAATATAAGTTCATAAACTAAAGCCAGGAACATATAGTGACACGGAGGAGTTGAGCGTCTATCCTGCAAACCATATGGCGCCATATATGTAAGACGGTTTCACTTATCGCAGGATAGCAAACTATCCCTTTAACGTCTGCTGAAATCCCACGGTGGTTTTAACTGAAGACAGGCCTCGGACACATCTCATAGAGTTGCTCCTCTCCTTCTGATGTCTTCCCTTAGGTCCTCGGACCCATACGGCTACAGTTCATTAGCACACGATATCTAATCTTGCCACTTTATTGCCTCCGTCTTCACCACAGAGGCGACCTGGACTAACGTCTCGACTCGGCTTTGATTCATCAAGGTAAAACCTAGAGCCAGCAACGACCTTTTCGCTGCCGCTCTCCTCATCGTCCCTTATAGTAATCATAACAAAATGTCCGAAGACGACCAAAACAAATAATTGTTTTCAGAAGCGTTAATCCACCAACTAATCAGCACTCGGCAAAACAGTTCAAAACTTCGCGGGTTATGCTGTGAGAATGAATATGACGATAGTCACAGAGCAAATAGTCAGTCGTAATCTCAAATGCAAATAATCTGGTCTGGCAAAAAGTAAAGTTTACATATTATCAAACAATAAGCAATAACACTATTCTCATTACACATATAGATAATAATCTGAGGTCTAGTAAAAATTAAATATTGTCTCACATATAACAACAAATAAAATCACACATTGGAAAATAAATAAATACTGAAACGTTACACCGATACGGCTTTTAAGTAAATTCTTCTATTAATAGTGTAAACAATTTTAATCTTAAGCGTATTCTCATATTAACTATTGTGATTGTTTACATTAAGCAATGAATTTTCATATACATTTTGATAGTATTATGAAATTAGCAAGGAAAATACGAAAACCGAAAGAAAAAAAAACTGCTGAGTTCAATGTAATATTTACGTGTTCGAATAGTTTTCCCCCGTTGTTTGTATGTAACTGTTTGACATAACCAATTAGAAATTTGAAACGAAATACTTAACGTTTGTAACTTTTCGATAAGAATTTCGAATTACCGTATGGTACTATTGTGTAAAATATTTAGGAAACGGTTTAGAATATTTGAGTGTTTTTCGGATCTGTCTAGAAAGTATACATATGTATTCTTCTGCGTGAGTTCGCAATTCGACAAAGTTATATCTTATAGGGAGGAAGGGGGGATGAAAATAGTCTAGCGTTTTCGTTGAACTGTGCCAGAAACGAAACATATTGTTACAAAATAAAAGACGAACGTTATTAAGCAAACAGAAATATCGCCTGTCTATGTGGGCTGTATCGCTTCTGTGGAGCCTGAGTGTTGTGCGAGTAGCGGTTACGTCTCTCAACCCTCCAGCCAAGCTGCTTGTTCGAGTTAGACCCGGGGCAGAGCACTGGGCGGGCTTCCCTTCCCCCGACACTCTCTCTGGCCCACCAGAGGCGGTGGCAGCATTACAACTCGGGTTATCAGTCGCACGACAGCGTCTCAGCTCCGGTTAAACTCCCGCTAATTGAAGTTGGCGGCGGGAACTCGTGCCTCGTGGGTGTTGGGGGAGGAGGGAGGCTCGTCCCATCTAGGGCATCATGTTTCCTTCAGACGCAGGTTCGCTCTCAGACTTGCGTCTCGGAAGCACGAAAGTCGTTCTTTGTTCGGCAGTGATCGGGGAACTTCGCCTCCACTCACGTTCCTCGTTCTTCATAGACCTCTTTGCACCGTCCCCTGTGACGATTACTTTTGATTAGTTTAGGTTACTTTAAATTTTAAAAAAATATGTTCGCTTATTCGAAGGACACTTCTGTTACGTTAGGAAACGATTATAACAATATGTTGTTCCCTAACCTAACGAAACGGTCCTTATACTAAACGATCAGCATTTTTAATTTAAACTAACCCAAATTAACTTTTAACTAACCTAAAATAATAAAACTAACCTAAACTTACTCTCTCGGAAGTCGGGAAAAGCAGGGCAAGTAGTGTGTGCGTGAAGGTTATCGGCTTGAATTATGCCGAAGTTCCCCGATCAGTGTCTACCAGGGAGGGATCTTGGTTACGGATTCTGATAACCCGCACCCCCTTCTTAGCCAGTAAAAAAAAAATTAAAAATTGTTTTTCTAGAAGGAATTTATATAGCTTTATATACTTATTTATATATGCACTGTTATGCATATTGAAATCAAAAATTTCCCGAGCGAGAACCTCCGTAAGCCATGATTTAAAGGAGTTGTCTGTGTTCATTTATAAGATACTCAGGCTACCCACCCTCGCTCTTTTATACTCCTCTGCAGAAACGCATCCTGTCAATAACAATGTAGCAGAGACGCAAATGTTCACATAGGACACTGTAACAAACTGGTCCACCATTTTTTTTTCTCAAAAATCCTAGCTTCCTAGAGATAATTAACAATCAGTCACTTTCCTGTTACATTGTAGGAACATTCGTTCCAGACAATATTTCACAAATGATGTTTTCTTATCACATCCACACCTTTTTTTACCTTCTTTGTAAAAAAAAAGGCACTGTATAACGACTGTTCAGATGAAAATGGTGAAAATTATGTATTGCAACTTACTCTCGTATTGAAGATGTATAAAATTGTAATTCCAGTTTTAATTCATACATTAACAGAAAATGTAATTAGTGTTTAATGAAACACACACTTTTTTTTTACAACTATGACGAATGGAACAGGAAGCTTATTAAATTAAATACTTGCTGTGTGCCCAATGGGATTTCCCATCGGCAATATCTCGGTAACCACCCAACTTTTCTCAAATGTTAAGAGATTTCGGTCGCGGCGAGTGTTTAATTCCGCATAAACAAATAAAGAGACTTCAACAAACTAGCCAAGTTACCTTGCAAAATATTCTATTGCACACATATAACCGCCTGTAGGACATCACGATTTACTTCTTTTTTTTTTTTTTTTTTTTTTTTTTACTATCCAGACTTGGGAGCCAATTCATCCTTGGTTTACGGAATTTGCCTCAAAAATTTCACACATTAAAGGCGCATAATTTTTCTCAAAAGTATTTGATACTCATTTGAGAAAATGAACGTGTAAATATTTTTGGACTAGGAATATTTATTTAAAGTTAATATTTTAAAATGGTTTGCATACATGTGTTTCAACATAAATATATTTTAATCTCTTTTTTCTCCGCCAGTTTTATGCGTGTTTCGTACTTTTATTTTCAGGTCAATCCATTACATTAATTTTTTGATAAATCAGCCTTTATAGCAGTCAAAACGTATATTTTATTAGGTACTTAATTTTAAAGTTCTTTAGAAACCTTAACACCAAATGTTCAAAATGACGTACTTCCCATACCAAATTTTGTCCCTTATTTTATTTCCTTACGGTATGAATTTCTAAAAACGCTGTTAAAAGTGACTTTCATGAGTGTGCAAAATTGCATGCTTCTATACCAACCGATTGTAGCTGTTGAGTTTTGTGTGTCAGAGTTTTATTAAGTTTTATATTATAAAGTATTACAAATATAAACCAAAATAATGTTATCGCTTAGAAAGCATGTACACAAAATTTCTAAAATTCAAAAATTTTTTAAGAAGTCTGCCTTCCAAGATCACTCACGACTAGATTAAACCTTAAATTACCCAGCTGTTCGTTATCCTAGACTTTCGTTATCCCCAAGATAAATCTAAGGTTTTCTAATTCTTAATTTACTCTCTATTTGCCGATTAAGTATCCTTGCTAAAACTTTAAAAACAATATCACGAGTTTATGAATTTAATAGACAGCTATTAAGTGTGTTACGCTGACAACGTACTTCATTAAGGAAGTGGCGTATTAGCTACTTTGCTTTCAAGACGTACTTACAAGGTAAACGACTATTCGTCTTGCCGAAAGCTCCAAACTGTAACACAAACATTTCGAAAGAACCGGGGTTCGAATCCCTGCTCTCGCCATCCTAATTAATGTTTTTTATTGATTTCCAAAACCGCTCCAGATGAACACTTTTACACTTTCTTGACAATGGTTCTATTTTATGCTATTGAATAAAGTTGCGTAACATTGTCTCTAATGACCTCACTAAGACGTATAGCCAACTTAACTTACCGAAGGCTCCACAACGATCTCGTCGTTCTTAACTAATCTGGATGACCGCGTGGAGAAGAACTAAACCCCCGTTTTAAACTAAGCCCTGGTAACTGACGCCAACCGCCGTGTTGTCTGTCACTCGATTTAAACAGGCCAATCGCATAGCGTGCACCTATTTCTGTTAATTTTACGGCAAGTGCACATCAACGAGCTATGATGACCTAAACGCTTGTGTTGCATAATCTCCAGGGGTTATGTAGGTTTCCTTTGTAACGTGACCTGGTTTGCTTGACTAACATCGAAAAGTCTGAAAGCAATTCACGGCCTTGCACTTATTGAACACTTGCTAAATGTATGCGGGTTACTTCTTGAACGTCTCAAGCTGAAATTACTTTCTGCCAATGATAACCTCGTGACTTTTAACAAAACCGCTTTTAGACGACAAAAGCATTCCCACCCAGGATTTTTCAGAGAAACCGCTCTGCTAGTAAGAACATAAACTGCCTTAAGTTAAAACAAACCCGTAAGCTCCCTTACAACCGTCCATAATTGTATGAAATAATTATGTCATACGTATACATGTACATTAAGAGCACAAAAATGTGACTATTATTGTGATTTTTTCTTTTACCCACGATATTATAAATTCTCACATTATTTGGCCTTGAAACGTAACGAAATGCGTAAATTTAATCAATTATTGCCTTTAGGCTAATATAATTTACTGAATAAAATTAATGAACTAATTTAGAAATTACCGTACGGTCGACAATAAGGCCAGGATTACGATACTTCACGTTCACGTATCACTTACTTACAACTTTACCACGTCCACGTGTACGCAATACATGATCAATTGAGGTGCCATACTACGATCCTTCTCGTAAACCATAAGCAGCCACTGAAAAATGTCGGGAAATCAATCGTCGAGTATGATATTAGAGATATTTGAAATTAATTGTCTCTCTAACAGGCTACAATATGTATAATGATGTTTGCAAACTTTGTTGAGTAAATTATAAATCCTAAAATCATTTGTTCCAACGAAACTGGCATACCGAGACATGTTTATGGCAACTGTATGTTATATTGCAGGTTATATGCCGAGAGAAAGTCTGCTGTTTTTCGGCATTAAGTGCTTATACTTTCGTTTGGTTGCAAGTTTTAGCTAGTAAAGAAAACTGGAAATGATGCAAAACAGAACAGAGAGGATTACAGAAAGACCCAACAAAATTATTTCTGTAAAATCAGACATAAAATACGACTGCTAAGTAGGCTCAGCAGAAGTCGTATTTCGTAATGTTATTAAGCAGCTGTAGTACAGCTGCTTGTCGTATTATCCCTTAATTTATTTTACACTTTAGAATGAACATAAGACATTTAGAATTTATTTTTATATATATATGTGTGTGTGTGTGTGTTTGTTATTCTGAGTGTACGCAAAATTAGTTCACTGAGAGTTTGTTAATATTATCAATGATTGCAATGGACGTATGTATCACACAACGTCACTATAATTCTATAATTTAGCAGTTCGTCGCTTAACTTTCACATCATAATGGACCATTAGAGAGGTTGTAGCCCTACGAGATAGTGTAAATAAGATACACAAAAATTACGTGCTGAAAGAGACCTTTTCTTAAATTCATTGTAGCGTGTTGTAACGAATTCCCTCGGCTCCGCTGGGGAAAAACAACGAACACAGTGAGAACATGATTTAAAAACAACAGTACAGTTCAGTTAATTTGTATCCTCATGGGTGAAAGCACAAGCATACATAGCCTCACAAGATATTTTTTCGATGCATGCATTTTAGTTGTCTGTTAACCTGAATAAACAGAGAAAATTACTTTTGTGTGGCGTGTGTGTTCTACATTGCAGGGGAATATCGTAGGTCAGTAGCGTCTATCGAATCGAAGCAATCTGATTAGATGGAACATTATTTGTGTCACTGAAGGTGCGAAATGTTTAGATGGAACATTTTCAGGACAAAACTGTGAATCACTAAATGAACAAATATTGTACAAGGAGGGCTGGACATCCATAGGCATCTACTTGCCATGGATGATGACATGAAGAGATGCCCTAGCATGGAAAGGCACTGGAGTGATAAGGGCGAGGCAACGGGAAGTCGCCGAGAAAACCCGCTCACCAGCGGCATCATCCAGCACGATTTCCACACACGAAAATCCGGGGACCAACCCCGCCTAGAATCGAACCCGGAACGCCTAATTTTTTCGAAGGTAAGACAGTATCAAACAGATGTTTATTTTTACCACGTTGTATTTACGACGTAAATATATCGTCTATGCAGCTACATAACTATGTTCAAGCACCATGTTTCAAATTTCTAAATCTTACGTGTCAGATTCTTTTATCTGTATTAGTAGTGTAAATATACGAGCTGAGTTTAAAAAGCAACGTTTTTCTTTCGGTATATTTGTCTCATCTAAATTAAAGCTACGGCTGTTTCTAAGACTTGTACTCGGTTGTGCTGTGAATAATAATTAACTAAACACGTTGCGAGTCAGTTTGCATACGTATAGATAGTTTTAAAATATTACCGGTTTGTGTTAAGAGAAAGTAATCAGTTTAAATATATCAATGCTAGGTTGTAAAGGTTATATAACTCCACGATTAGCATATTGCATAGAATTAATTGCTCAAGTACCAGTTTAGAAATATTATTTTCTTACATCAATTTATATTTTAACTGTTCTGGACTTTTCAGTGGGAGATATCTATATATATGTCGAAGTCGTATTTTTAATTCGTGCACACGGCTGTGCGTATCTATCCTTTGTAATGTATCCGATAACTCAATATTCCTTCAATAATTCACTTATTACATTACCATACTTTTGATGGCTATATTTCAGCACTTTTGTGAACACTGTAAAATTATTTGCTTAACCAACAAAATACTTTAAATTGTTTTGCAGTGTCCAGAAATTACGCTGCAAACATGCCTACTTAATATGGGAAAATGTTTTGCAACTCGTAGAAAATATTATTTTGGTAACTAAAATGCTGGTAGTCACAAATTAAATGTTTGGTCACCAGTAAATAAAGTAATTACGAATATACTTAGATTCCGCCACGAACAACAAGATCATTATTGGAAATAAAATGTATGGTCATCAACAATTCTTTTTAAAATAGATCGCAGGCTTTTGCGGCCGTTGTCTGCATTTTCTTGGCTTGTGGGTGTGAGCCGCGTCTGAAGATTGTCTTGCAACGACTGCCGAAACGTCGCAAGACGATCTCCAGACGCGGCTCACACCCACAAGCCAAGAAAATGCCAACAATTCCTTTTGTTGCCATAAACGACTATTTTATTCAGTGAAGGAGATGTAAATGTTGTGAAACTGGCCCTCTGCTGTGAAAACACGTAGGCATGGCCACGGTTTAAGTATAATAGTTCTGGAAACTGATGACACTATTATAAATGTAACTTGTAGGAAAATTGATATTGTTCGAGAACTGATGCCTGAATGTATTTCGATTCTCGACTCGCATGTAGAAAAACAAATAATGTTGATGAACGTGGTCCTGAAAACGTACTGCTACTGCACTAAACAGGTCTCACGGCTTACAACGCACGGGGTATAGGCTGGATGATGTTACTGAGGAGTGTTCTGTGTTCCGTTGGACAATGCGTAACGTCCAATTAAAATCAACTCTTCTTGTGTGTAGTTTTTAAATAACAGTCGCAATGACATTCCACGGTATCATAATATACAACGCATGCTATGCACTGTTGCATCGTGTTCTTTTGAACTGTACTGCAGAAACTGTGTATTTTCGGATGTACGTTCACATAGTAACATTTTTGTTCCTCTAGACGTGAGGATTGAGCTTCTAAAATATTCACATGCAGTTTTGTAACATCGTGTTGATAGGTAGTGGCTGTCTTTCAAAAGTATCAGAAACAATTTTACGGTTAGCGAACCACATTTTCTGTATTTAAGTTTTACTTAAATTTTTCTTTATTTAGCTCTGTCTTTAAAACGGAAACGATGGAAAGTAGTCATTGTTCTCACATAATGCAGATTCATCGCCCATAGCTGAACACACCAACCGAAAAACACTTTGTTGGCTGTCGAGGAATGACGCGGCAAGAGTAGAAAAAATTAGGTCAGTGGAGTGTTGAGATATATTTCAAACACTTGGGTGGATGACATGAGTAGAAAATGGAGCGATGACAGAAGACAAGGGCCGGAAAAGCAGGAGTGCCTTGAGAAAATCCTCCGGTTAAAATGCCATAGTCATGGCGTGACCCCAACGGTAATTGAACCAGTTAGCCGTAGTGGCATAAGCTGGACTGTCCAGTACACTTTCTGTGCCCTGAGGGAGGATGAGAGAAAATGAAATACGTCAGAAATAAAGATAAATTCCATGACTACAGAGAACCTGTCACACTCACAGTCTTCAGAGAGCGACAACAAAGAGTGGCACAGTGGATAACTGAACTCTTACGTAAAGGCTTCTGTGAAAGTTGCGCTGTGATGTTCACGACGTGACGGCAGTATTATCATCCAGCAATATTTCCTTATATGTCTAGCTAGAAGCGGTGAGTATTTACTGTATCCGGTAATTCGTACCTGTTCCAAACATTTTCCTGCTACTGGAAACAGGTACTTGTTACATGTACAAGGTCGAAATACCCCATAAAATTTAGCATAGGATTTAATATCATTTTTATTACGTTTGTTCATGGATACGAACATGCGTAATTACATATTTCTGAGTTAATGCACATGTTTTGGTGATAATGCATATACCAAGTGTAATATAAATTCTGTTGTGGAGTTCTGTGAGTTCAAGGATTCATGTGTACGTACCACGTATTTTTCTGAAACTGTGTTATTTTACGAGTATCGGAAACTAGGGCAGCTTTGTCGCAGGCAAAATATTAAATTTGGGTCATTTTCGGAATTAACAGGTAACTAATGACGCCGTGTGCTTAAAAATAAACATTTAATCCAGACAGTTAAAAAAAATACATTTTCTCCCCTAAACGACAAATCCAAAATTTTTGAGTGAGGCTAAGTTACCCCGCAGGACCAAAGTTGCCCCAGTTAACGGTACCAAAACAGTGCATATAAGCTTCAGCAGAGTCGAGTTGCACGCCCTGCACCTCGCGCTGTTTGGAGGGGCCTCATCCCCCCCCCTTACCCACCTAGGCCGCCACAGCTGTGGGATGCATATGCATGCACGCGGACATGTGTCGAGCGGGGCGAGTTACGAGCTGGGGGGCGTGTCCCGTGCGACGCACATGACGTCACACGAGGTGACACACTGGCGGTTGCAGGCCTGTGAACTGTGCGTGACACCCTCCCTCCACCGCTGTCACTTCCCCTCACTGTACACACGTCCTGTCACTTCCCCTTACCCATATCCCCCAGCACGGGCCGGGCGATCGCAAGTCTGCACCAGAGTTGCCACATAAATGGGGTTTAAAAACTTCTGACATCAGACTCTAAAATAAAGGCGGACATACCAGATATCTGGTACCGTGCATCCATGACCTGTAGTTACGAGAAAATTTCGCTAATTGATTTCATGAAAAACTGGAATTTAATCACATGCGAATAAAATTATTTATTTGTTCTTAGTCAATGACGCGCCTTGTTAAATCTAAAGTCAATAATAAATCTGCAAAGAACAAGCATCAATTTCACAGTTACCTTGTCTGGTGTACAACTGTATGTTCACTAGATTGTTGGTCATTCAGGATAAAATGAGAACTTTGAAACTCTTGAAATTTTTTCTTTTCAGTTATTATACTTTTCTACCACATTTTTAAAGTGACAGAAATATGTTTATTAACAATCCAAGTGTATGTAGTAAAAAATTAACGACTGAGGCCGCCCTAAATAATATTCTTAACAATTATTTTTTGCATGCTTGTCTTCAAGAGTGCTGATGTTACGGCCAACCACCTATAGTAGCCAATGAACATCAAGTAAGTCTGACGTGTGTAGAGTATTGTGGCTTCTATCCTCAAGGTCGCTGAGCCCACGAATTATTTAGTTGCTGTACCTATTCATGTGACTTAAATTTGTCCGTTGGCTGCTTCTCTAAACAGTTGTTAGTTGTACGTCTGGCAAACCACGGGCGGGAGTTAATATAGGTTTTCTTGCCCGCTTCAGGCTAACAGTGCTGGACAGCAGGTCTAATAAACTATGATCCAATTGAGAAGATAACTCGCATCACATGTTCAAAAGCTAACTTATTTCAGTAAACTCGCGAAATTTCAAAGAACCTTGGCATGGTTTATAAACATTTATTGACTGGTAATGTGATAAAATCACTGTACACGTATACAGGATAAGTCAGAGCGTAATGTGTTCATTTTACGAGGTGATAGCAAGTCGAAAACATGTGTTTTCAGTTCCTCCGAAAAGTGAAATTGTTGGAAGTAAAGATTGTCCAGAAAACAGACTTTCAACTATAATTTTGCTTGATAAGTTGAAAAATACTTGGTTTTTCACTATTTTTTCAACATACAGTGTGTCGTTATTAGCTATAATGTGCAATTTCATTTTGTATTTCCGAAATAATTTTTGTAAATATTTTTCAGAGTAACATCATTAGTAATATAGGTCTAATTCACTTTACGGAGAAATGAAAAACATTTTATTTCGACTTACCTACGGTTTGATAGGCAATTACCACTGAAAACGGACGTACTTCCTCCTGACACTATGTATGTGTATATATATATATATATATATATATATATATATATATATATATATATATATATATATATATATATATA
>PNEQ01043859.1:0-22354 GCA_003012365.1 Medauroidea extradentata
GACTAAACCAATTGCACATACAACACCAATGCTATCTAGCAGACGACACTGGAACCAAGACGATTGGTATAGCTACTAGCTCTCCTGTGGTGGAAAGACTCAGCACCAAAGTCTTAGTAATCAACGCCATCTAGGAGACGATCAGTAACTACTGTCAGCCCTATCTAGAGGGCAACTATATAAGTAATACAAAAAAAAACAAGATGGAGGTTGGAGCCAATGAGGGTAGCTAGGTATAAAGACAACGGACATTAACGAAGATGGTGGATGAACAGCCTAACAAGAAAGAGTATAAAATACAAAACAGATCCGGTGATCCGGCTCCTAGGCTCCTGCAATAGAAGGAACTATACGACACTACTCGAGTGCTTGCCTAGCCACGCCCGAGTAGTGAGCGGAGCACCCATCGTGCTGGTACCACATACATTTACGAATTTCAAGTGGCACGTCCTCCAGGAGAGTCGGTAGCACATCAGACAGAAAGCGGGCGTATTTATCACCTATTAGTGTTCCCTCGATGAAGTAAGGACCAATAACGAAGGCTCCAATAAGCCCACACCAAACATTGATGCTCCATTGTCTTTGATGTTCAACCTGCCTCAACCAGTGTGGATTGTTAGCAGCCCAATAATGCATATTTCGTACATTCACATTCCCATGATTAGTAAAAGTTGCATCATCGGTAAAGAGAATATGTTCTAGAAAGTATCTATTGTTCTGACAACGCATCAGAACAGATCGACAGAAATCCACACGACGTTGATAATCTCATTGGTCAAGCTTCTGACGAAGAGATATGTGATAGGGATGGTATTTGTTTCTATGCAAAATGCGAATGACGCTGCTCTGGCTTATTCCAGAGGCACTCGCAACTTCTCTTGAGCTTGCTTGCGGGTTGTGCGCAACAGATGCCAAAATATCTACTTCATTTGCTCCGCTCGTTACAGGCCTAGTCCGTATTCTCTTCGTAGTGCTCCAGTGCCCTTCAATAACAATTTGCTACACATTCTCCAAATTGTCATATCTGATGGACACTGCCTGTCAGGATACCTTTGTGCGTATAGCTCCACCGTTCTCGTAGCGTTCCTCCTGCATTCACAGAAGTAACATATCAAACGTTTCTTGGTGCGTGAAAGGCATTTTCGTCACCTGAGACGTCAGACGACACAATGCCTCTAGACATACAGGAGCTGCGGTGTGATACATTCCCTCTGCCCCGTTTAACAAGTATCTGGGTGCCCGTCAGCGAGGTTAGACACAACACAGTTTTTTTGTATCGAACATAAACGTGGCTTGTTTTTTGCATACACAGAAGGCGAAAGCTTTTTATCAATTGTGTTTGGCCATATGCACTGGACGGATGTTTGAAATAAATACACTACTGAACTCCTATTCATCCGCCGTGTAAGGTTGGCAGCAGAAATCACTACAGTTCCATCTGAAACAACAAAGTTAATACGAATATCTCCGTACCTGATACATTTACGTTCAGCAACGAAGCGCCATTTTGTGAGGACTTTGTTGCGATTCATTAGGCTGAAAGCAGAATTACGATATCTTTAAACGGTTTTGACGTAATTTCCACTCAACAGGTTAGGTGACTCACCCTGTATATATGTTATAATATTCTTGTGCTTAGCAATATCGATCATGGTGTTCAACTCGAATTTGTCTTTTCAAACGAGATTTAGTCAATTTACGCAATATTGCTTCAAACGTTGACTTAAAAAAAATATATATCTTAATTAATACGAAAAAAAAAATATTTTCCTGCAATCATAAGCAGTGATTCACACACTATAAATAAACTAACCGCATTTCTCATTTCCGTTAGTATTGTGCGATAGTGGTTTCATTGTCGTAAGATGCGTCGGTTATCTGTTATCATGGTCAGGAAAGGAAATTTCGGTTCCGGTTATAACCAAAAGCGTACATGTCATTTCCGAATGGATGTGCTAGTTTTCGTTCCGAAACACGGAAATGTGATTCTGACGTAAGAATATATATATATATATATATATATATATATATATATATATATATATATATATATATATATATATATATATATATTTCACAAATACAGTAAGAATGACTCTTTTCCATCCAATCATGCTATTAACTAGTTTGATCTTTTAAAATTTACATCATTATGATGAATAGTAATGTCATGTAGGAAACCAGAGATTTATACAGACCTGAAGTGAGGAAGGAATAGACACGTGTTTGTTACAGGCCTTAAAACAATATACAGCAAAAATTTATTTGGCGGTAATATAGATACCTTTCCTGGCTAATAGAATACCGTAAAAGTATTGGAATTATTTGGACATTTTACTGTCCTGTGTCACTGAAAACATATCATTTTCTATTTTACAAAATTTAATATTGACTTAATTACTATTCATATCACTCACCATGTATGGGAATTCATCTGCTCTAGCATACGAACCTCCCATTATTCTCTCGAAATGTGGACCTTCTTTTACGGTAGGAACTGAAAGACCTGTGAAAATAAGGTAAAATATAAAATCAACTCTTCTATAAATTTGATCAACAACAACTCAAATATTGAAAATATACGTGTTGTTTTCAGAACGCATTTGCAATATTATTTTTATGCAATATACTGTAAGAGTAAAGAAAACAATTCTGTATTTTTCCAATTACAATGAAAATAATGAAGAATAGACTACAATATTCACATTAAAATAAACTTCTAGTTATTCTTACGTTCGGTTTGAACTTACTTATTATAGTATTTGTTGTAATTTAATGCTAGTTTGGATACTAGGAATCTTAATATAAAACAGACGATTGTTTTGTATTACAATTAAACAGCTTGTTTGTACAGATGCACAATAATTCATAAGCACAACACAAATTACAATAGTTTCAGTAGCAAATGAATTTAGTTTGTTAGTTGATATTGCATTTTGTAAATTGAGTTAGTAATACATTTAATTAGTTTTTCGATGATGAAGTTATTATTCAAACTATTTAAATATTTTCGAAAATATTTTTTCCAGAATTTGAGAAAAAATAACATTATGTGTTCTAATGTCTAGGTTTATTACGTATTACAATGATTTAGGATCCGATATATCAATCTTCGATAGCAAAATTAAGAGAAATTTTAAAATTTCCTCTAGCCTATCTTTCGGTAACTCTTTTTTTAGAAAACAACAGTAGTGACAAATGAATCCGTTCTCTATCACTAAATACTGGCTGAGAACAATTTGATTAATGTATAAGGACGTTGGAATGCAAAATGTATCGAATATGTTCGTCTATGTAAGTTAGTGTTTAGTCATGTTAATTTAATATTCAAATTGAACTGTAAGCTATTTTTATACTCTTGTCATTAAAAAAAAATCCACATATGTGCATATGCATTGTATATTTTTTGTTATATCCTATGTTAATCGTGTTTAAAGTTTGCTCTTAACGTCAGTGTTAGGTAATATATTGTTCTCCCCTCACCTTCACATGTTTTATTGTTTTATTATTTTAGTTACATGTAAACACGCTCAGATTGTTCAGAATGACGAGCGAATAAAAGCGATGGGTGAACACTGACTAGCAGGTTAGCAGATATAAGACTGTTTGGCAGACAGCTCGGAAACGTTGGTTTCTGTTAGTTAGGACGCTAACACATTATATTGTACAGGAGACATTCCAAGCTACTGGGCGTCTTTGTATCTCACGCTTCAGAAACAGATTGTGTAAACTGATTTGGTTTTCGTTTAATTTCTTAGTTTTTCAGCCCGAAGCTACCAGAGCAACTTAGTGATAATATTTAAAAATATCAATTTTGTATCTTAAAACGATGAAATATTTTAGAAACATTTAACCGTGTTGTTTACTGAACTCCAGTACCGGTAACTTAATAATTACTACAATTATATAATTAAGTCAGACGTCAATAATTTTGTTATTATAGGCTTATTTGTGCAAAAGCTACGCAATTTCATAACTATACATAGAGGTTTATTGGATAAAGCTTTTTTTAAATTTTTTTGTCACTTCCATATCAGGTATAAATCAAGATAATTCTTTGTGTCATTACTTTTATTGAATTAGTTTTAAAATTTTAATTCAATTCGCAAAATTTCTGACGCAAAACGTATTTTCACGGGGCCCATACAAATTAATATATCTAAGAGATGGTGAAGAAATTTAAAGTCATGTAGGCCAATATGTACTTTTTCCCAGATAAGAAAGTTATTTTAAAAACGAGTTGACTTCTCATGACAGTTTATTTCATATTCAATATTCCGCAAATGAGTTCAAAAGTTAGAAATATTCGTTTTTAGATCGAAACATTGGCCGATATATAATCATATTTGTTATGTATTGAGTGGTGTTACAACCATTACTCCCATGCATAACTCCTATTAAATTCTGTAAATATATTTTAGTACTTGTCTACAGCGTCAGAAATCCCAAACAATATACCGGAGCTACTAACATATCTGCGCCACATAATTTCCTAGGCTCGTAGAGGTTAGCAACTCATCTCGACAGAAGTGTAGAATAAAACTCCTCTATAATTTATTTCACGCTGGCCGTACTGGTTTCTCGGACCTTGAAAGTTTACAAACAAAGTTTTCTTTTTAATAATTAAATTATCTTATAAAAAGCATGCGTAAATTTTTAAGTACTTAAGTAAGCATCATTCTGACACGAACACCCCCTCAATATCTCTACTCGTTAGACAAATGTCATCTGCTGATAGAACACAAATTCTATTCCTTTTCACCCCTTTAGGTGTCGAATTTCGAAAAAATCTTAATTTCAAACCCTAAATATTTGCTCAAGTATCCAGTTGAAGTGAAAATCATGAAGATAGCCTGTTCAGACGAAACAAAATAAATCATTCACTAAAAGAACACATATCAGCCCTGCACAGTACTGAGATCTAGAATTTTGAAATATCTAAACAACCTTTTTGCTGTCACCATCCTGAAGTAAAAATGCACTGAATATCTCGACGGGTTCGGTATATATAAAGGACTTATCTCAAACCTATTCCCGGTCTTTCTCCACTTAAGAGATTGAATTTCGAAAAAGTTTTTAATCAAATTTTAGACTACTTGACTGGTATCTCTTGAAAGTGAAAAACATGACAATAGCCCTCTGGGTTGAATACATATCTACAATTATTTTAAACAAATTTCAACACTTTCCGTCCCTTTTCACAGCTTTAGGTGGCGAATTTCTAAAATTCGTGAAATTCATCAATCATAAAAAAAATCACTTCTAAGTATAAAAAATCAAAGGGGTTCGTAATGTATATATTGTTTATCGAAAACTTATTTTACCATTTTTAAACATATTTGGTATCAAATTCGGAAAATATATTTAAATTATGTTGTGGAAACTTACATAAGCATCAATCTACAGCAAAGAGAACGTCAGTATCTCAAATGGTTCCCTAGATGTAGGGAGATAATGGAGAAAATACATTTCACGAATTTTCTCCTCCTTAATTATACAATTCCAAAATGTCTTAGAGTCCTGTATTAGCCATTTGTTTACGTAATCAATTGAAGCATAAATCACAACGATATCCATAGACGATTCATAAAAAAAAAAAAAACATATTTTCTCCCTTTTTACTGCTTGGGATTCGAATTTCGAAAAATCCTAAAATTGAATTTTGGGTATTTACTTAAGCAGTATTTATAAGTGAAACCAAATTTTTATCCCGAAGGATTCGATAGATATCGATAGTTAATCGGAAACACATTTAAGGTCTTTCCACTACCTTAAATGCTGAATTTCGACGAATCATGAAATTGGCAAACGTGTATTTTGTGTGTGTCCCATTATAGTAAAAATCACGACGATAAACAGTCGGGTTCGCACCCTTCGACGTTTATTCAAAAATATACTTCTCACCTTTTCACCCCTTTAGTGGTCGAATTTCTTAAAATCCCTACTTTGCGCTTGCCTATGACCTGAGGGGAAACAACGCAAAATTTTTTTCGATTCCAGATCCAATGGTTTGGGCTGCAGATTGATATGGCAATAAGTCAGTCAGTCAGTCAGTCAGTCAGTGTTCTCTTTTGTACATAGAAATTGCGAAGGTAAAACACAACATGAGACGAAAACTTTAAAACATTTGAATGCTTTTAAGGACTATGGCCCCGTAAAAATTAATTACTTTGTAATTGAGCTAAACACTGTTCAACTTTAACACATCAGATGACACATCTTTCCCAAAATAATGAAAAATAGGCCTCATGGCTTTAGCAGAATCACTTATCAAAGTCATATAATTGCCGTTAAGATGTAGCCAAAACAAAATAAAAAACGCTATTAAATGGCAGACAGAAGACAATTCATATTGATACTAAGTGCTATGAGCTACTTCAAGACACCTTAGGAATTTCGTAGGAGTAAATTTTAGTATTTTTTTTTTTTGTGAAAATTAGCAAATGTTTGCATAACTATGAGTTATGGCCGTTACTGAATTTTTCAAAACTAACTTTTGTCAATAACGTCATGAATTACAGCGAATAACTGACTTTCAGTTCCTTTCTTTCGATTTAATGTGTTAATTATCATTATTATTTTAAGTTTTGGCAACACCGCAACAAGTATTTTATGACTTAGATGAGTGAGTATGGAAAAAATACGAAACACATATTTTTATCTGGGTAAATTACTCATCTTATGTGAAAAAGTTCAACAGTGTTTGGCACAGACATAAAAAAAATCATTTTTGGGAGCAACTTCTCCAATACGGCAGCCTGAGTTGCGTACAGAACTTTGGTACATAACATTTTATTAGACGAACGTCAAACATACGTGATCAATATATGCTAAGAAAAAAGCATCTAAAGACGGGTTCTATGTGTGAAAAATAATTTGAGGTCCTCTATTGATCTCCAAAGCTAATTTGTTTCACAACTAAACGTTGCGAAAATGTGTGTATTTGCCGCCTCTTTAAGGCATGAGCATCTTTGATAAGAATCTTGCATATTGCCACGTACAGCACATGCCTATATATTTAATACAATTCATAAAATGATAGGAATTCCGATGACTATCTCATAAAGGCGAAAATGCAGCACGTGAGTTCAGTGACTTGATACTAAGTGGTGAGGCGTGAGGTGCATGCGAGACATCGGGAGCGTCGAAAGTCCTACAGCTGGACGGCAGCCTGAAGTGCACATTAGACCGCAGTTTTTATCATTATGTTTTTGTTTCTATATTTGTAACACATATTTTTTTAGGCATAAATTGTGACCTGATTAAGAATTATGTAATTTCATCATCTGCTATATTTTTTTTAATGGCTTTTCAAGTCATAATTTGCATGTCACGGTTTTAAATGCGACACAGTAACCAACTAACTTTCTGAACTGAAACAATTCACTCTGAATAAAAATATTGTAGGTTACAAGGTCACATATATAAAAAAAGTTAAGAACTTTTTATAAATAAAAAAAAATAGAAACATTTCGTGGTTTTATATAAGAGATATTTTAGTCTTCAACATCTATATTCAGTGTGATATTTTTCCGTTCGGAAAGTAGGTTGGTTTTAGTATAGTATTTAAAAAACGTTACAAGCACATTTTGACATCAACAAGCTATTATTAAGGATCTGAACAATTCACGGTTTCTTTAAGGCACAACTAGAATCCCACCTACTATAAGTTCGTGTCACTTGCCCAATTGGCACTTGACTTATATGACACCTCGAGTTAAGTCGCTGACCCAATATTAAAACTTTAATAAATGTAGGTCCATATCACTGTATCAGCGAACCACTAATGAAGAGCTGCTGTGTGATTCAGTGAACATTATTCGAGCCTTGTCTGCAGGCCAGTGAATCCGCAAAATTTGCTAGTCTCTAGCTACGATGCAAAAAAAAAATACTACAGGTAAAAACATTTATAAGAGCCAAATTTTGTTACATATTATGTATAAAATAGAAAATAAATATCTGGTACAAATATGAACACATGAACGTGATAGTTAAAACTGCTGTCTACCATGCCCTTAAATCCATGCGCGGGGCTACAACATGTATTTGAGCTGGAGCGTCGCTCAATTAACTCTGCCAATTAGAATAATGTTAATAAGACACCACACGTCTGTTATTTGCGGGTAGAAACCCTAGGTGCTGGGAGTTAAAACATCCTATCATTGGCCACAAAACGGAGCTGCTGGTGTTCCCATAAGACATTGAAACCAACTGATGCGAAATAATTATTTTCACCGAACGTCACCGGCTGTATTGGTGTCTTGGGTGACCTGAGGTAAGTGTTGAGCATTGTTGGAATACAACCAATGGTTGTGTCCCGTTCCCCAAACAGTTAAAACGATTTTTAGGCATGGTTAGTATATTTCAGGCTGTAGAGCTCAAGATAAGTAAAATATTTTGTTTACATCAAATATATCTTACTGTAGCAGTTTGTTTACAATTTTATTTTATTCGCAGCACTCCAATTATTTTTTACATATATATTTTTTTTTATATCCCCACCAAACTTTTCCGTTAATATTACTGCGAAATTTTTATTAACACATCACTGCACTTTAAGTTAAAATAATATATATGTGTTTAAGCTACTCGGCGTAGGATGTTATTTAAACATAGTATTTTTTGCAACATTATTTGCGTTCTGGCCAAGATAGTTGTTCTATAATGCTATTGCTGGAGTCTGGAGCGTCCGTTCTTGTAATCGAGCCATATTTCCTTGGTCGGGGCGAGTGTTTTGGTTATTACGTCACCCTTTGAATTTTTGTAGAGCTTTACACCTTGTTGACAGAGAAGCCGTTAGATTAGGTTACACAAGAACATAAATTATTAATGCAGTTGGTCGTGGCGTTTAAGGGCACTTCTTCACGGAAAACCGAAATATTGTTAAACTGCACGTGGTACATATTCGAGCGGACACTTTGGTTTTCTGCTTGGGTTATACAGTAAGTATTTTAGAATTTCGCGCACGTTCTCGAAACTACAGGTACATAAAACATGTTTTGTGTCTCACAGCCAATGAAAGAGAGGGAGAGATACTGGAAATTTCAGCTTTATTAATGGTTTACATTACTTACTTGGCCATTCAGTAGTTTCCGTTAATGAAACGATGTTTAGCGGCGATTTTTTTTAATTTTTGTAACAAAATAGTTTTACAAGCATTTTGCTATATTCACAGGAAAGAAGTTTCAAATTAGATACAGTTAAATTCAAGACAACACTTTTATCCAGTTTCTTAATTGCGATAGAAAATAACCAAATTAAATTTTAATACTTTCCCTTTTGTAGTTACAGTCAATTATGTGTAGTTAAGTTTAAAAAATAATTAACATAGCTTAAAACACACATTTTGCCACTTGAAATGTTTTAATAAATTGAATGCAAACCATAAATCAACTTAAAAAAATAATAAATGGCGTAACATAAACCAATCTTGTTGAGGTACCATCCCGCGTTCGCTTAGAGTGATTTCGAGACACCTTCTGTTTTGTATGTCTGGAGCCGTGGTTCGAACTCGGGTCGCTTCTTCACAACAGTCCAACGTGTAACCGCTGCACCATGTCATGGTTGTAAATGTTAGGTACAACAGCACGTCCTAACTGCATCGCCGCTGTGCCAAACATCCCCTCTTACAACCTCGTTTTTAGTGACTTAATTTAACCCCGAGAAGATGTTGAGACAACTGTAATGAGACAACTTTTGTCCAATCGTAACGAAGATATTACTGTTAGCAGGACAGGGGTAATTTAGACATGTGGGGTAACTTTGTAACACTTTTATGCTCTTTTAATTTTCCATAATTGTCTACTATGAGTAAATATTAATTAAATGTCATGTAGATATTGATCGCATGTAGATTAATTTATTCAAGGATGTCGTACATGCAAAAATTATTTATTTTTGTAATGTCCTAAAGTCACCGGCAAGCGTTTGGTAAATTTACACACAGCCGGACATTGTAATCGAACCGAGTACCTCTCACAGCGTAAACTCGTGCGCAGCCAATTACGCCACGGGGATCAGCACCCACCTCGCTCGGCGCGGATCCATTATAAGCGAGTGAAATAACGCAGGATAGTTGTGCTACTCACCGCCAGAGGCCAGCAGCAGCAGCAGTAACAGCATCTTCGCTGCTCCAGTCACAGGGACGCTGTGGTCTTGCCGTCACTCGGCTCTCTGCAGTACCGCGGGGCAGCTGGAGCTCTGGCCGCGCGGCGGAAATGCCTCTGGCCGGCCTCTTATCAGCTCTCGAGAGACAGCTGCGAAACGCTTCTGCCGGTCAACCGTTGTGCGCGCTCTACGCGCCGCCATGACACCTTGTGTTTCCCGTTACGTCACCGACACATCACAAATAACATATGGAAAATTCCAGGGAACGCTACCTTCTTGAAATGCAAACTTACATCAGAAATACGTTTTTCCCACTCGTGTTTTTGTTTTGTAATATTTCTTTACGAAGTAAACAATATCGTAAGTGATTGGCGTCCTAAAACAAGTGTATTAGAAATAGAAAAAAATATTTTTTAAACATTGTCAGACTGGAAAAAAATATTTAATGGTCACCATAAATTATTTTGTTATTATGAAGTTATCAGGGCTACGTTTACAGGTTTTTCAACTGTTGCGCCTATTTCTGTGGATTGTGTCTTCATTATATTGCGATATGCATGAAAGAATTGGAGTATTGAGAGTATTGATATAAGCTTTCGAATTATTCTTCGAAGGTCTCAAATATGCTCTACAAACGACTTCTTCTCTGTTTGATATTTTTGCAATTTATAACACTAAAAATCAACCTGCGAATGATATAATTGACTTAGTATTAAACTACCGGCCAATATAAAAATGTTGCCACCTTAAAGTGTTAAAGTGTATGACACCAAGTAAAGAGAACCCGCCCATATTCAACAACAGTGAATCATAGCAACCAAACAGAAACGAGTCCGCAAAGAATGTGCATGAAAAGTTATCCATCAAATTTTTCCAAAAGACTGAATACTTCTGCTCAGTATTGGACATCCAAGCACAAAACAACAAAATATAGCAATACAAATAATGTTACACCCTTCAGATACGTAGTCGAAAATTTCGAACCACGTAGGAGTAGAGAAGATAGCACAGATGTCTCGACTGAAGAAAACGACGAGGGCACGCAACAAGACGCCCATCTACAAGAAAGGATGCATGTCCACACACACACACACACACACACACACACACACACACTAAAACACTGTAATCAAACCAGAAAAACAGTATGCCAGCGTAACACTATCGGTCCAAACGAGAAGTAACATGAAAAACATAATAAAATAAGCACGCAAAATCATAATAAAATTACTGCTCCTAAATTGATAGAAGAGGGTTAGTTCCGAAAAACACGGAAAAAAATGTCCAACTTAGAAGCGGACATCATATTAATAAGGTTAAAACTCGATGGGCACATCAACAGACTACCACCATCAAGACTTACCAACAAAATCCTGACAGTCAGTCCAGTTAACAACACCATGGATCACACAAGTCTAAATTGGCTTAAGGAAAGCAAAAATAAACCCAACCGAAACTAAAGACAGAAACGCATACAGAAACGAAATATACAAGTTCCAAAGAATCCACGGAAACCATGGAATGAGGGAAGACAGAAAATTCAGGGGGGAAAAAAATAGTAGAGCAGCGTAGAGTATCAGAAATAACGTGAATATAAAGCAGAATGTTTTGCATGATGCAACAGGTTCTAGTCGCATATTATGCGTGTGCATATGTGTGTTTATATATATATATATATATATATATATATATATATATATATATATATATATATATACATACATACACACACAATATGTGATGCATATATGTATACATATATATCGTAAGAAAGTATTTTGTGACTATTACAAAACTATTCGGTACCTATTTACCATGCAAAATTTATTTTGTGGTCACCACAAAACATATTGTTGACACCACTAAAATATAGTGACAATTTTTTTGTGGATACTATAAAATTAATTTTCGCAGGGAAGACTCAAATTTTTTTCATTGTGTGTGTTCGTGCATATGTGTTTGTACATATACACAAACACACACACACCAATATGTATACACATACACAAACAATATACATATGTACATATACACTTACACTAACACACACATATTGAAAGAAAAATTTTGTAGAAAGGAAGTCTTCCTCTGTATACAATGTATATATGTATGTTTATATGCGTGTGTGTGTGGGTGTGAGTGTGTACGTGTGTGTGTCATAATAAACACGTTACTTAAGTTTTAAGGTGAGAAGATATTACTTTTAAATGTACTATATAATGCTCCCATACTTTAATATTTACTCGTAGCTTGAAAAATTAAATGTACATTACGACCAGCGAAGCCACTCTAGGTTTTCGTTAGTTTCTGTGATCTTCCACAGCTTGTTTCAGATGTGCTACGTTTTCGTCTGAGCGTAATCTGCAATCTCTTTCCTACGGGTTAAGAAACAACTAAGGTCACTCTGTAAGTTTCTCGCATCCACGAAACCTTCTTAAAAGCTTTCCGGAGATTAAATTTGGCAGAGCATTGAATCGGGTGCCGTTGTATACACGCAGAACTTCATCCAGAAGAAAGCCATAGGTTTGCGAAGAGAAGACGTTTCGTAGCGAGTCTCTTTTGTTATCAATGTTTGGTTTGATCTTGGACCAGTGGCAAAGAGAGTTCCTGGGAAGAAAAAAATAAGTTAGATTGCTCCTTTCATGTCCTTGCCCAAATTTTTAGCCTGTTTGCGGAAGCGGAAGAAGGCTTTGTGAGGCGTCTAACCCGACAAGTAAAAGAAAACAACGCGGTTTCTAGAAGATTGAAAACGTTTCGAAAGAGATTCGAACTATTGCTCGTGCCTGATCTCGAAAAGAACGTAATTAACTTCCCACCAGTAAAGATGTGGGACCTTCAGATTTCATTGGGCACTTGCTCCATCAGAATAATTGACTTTCTCAGCGTCTGCTTGATTAAAACTCTTTCAACCTCCATCATACTGGATGAAATGATTAAATTTATAGGTTCATGAAAACATGTTACGAAAATTGTAAATAAATAAACTAACGAATCAATTAATTCACCACAAATATTAATCAGGTTCACAAACTCGTCAATAATGTAAATGTTTTACGCAACATACCAGTATCTCACTTCACAGTTAACTTACATAAATCTTAGCCGCTCAACTACAGAATAACTGGATCTTATCTTCGAACGATATCCTCAGTTCTTTTAGTGTAACTTTTGGGGGAAATCAAGGTTAGAAAACAACTCTCAATGAAATTTACGATAATCAAACTCCAGATGTCACGAATATTAATCTTATGCCATCACACTCAGAACTGTTTTCAGTTACCAACAACCCTTTGCCTTGAAATATGTTACACAAACATTTACAGAATTTTTAAGTCACTCAAAAGCTTAATATTGTCACAAATTAAATTTATTAATACATTCTATGTTTATATATTTTATTTTTATGTTCGGTACATATAAATCCTGCTCGTGACATGAACCATCAAATCTGCTTTGCCATCGAATATTACATTTTACAAAATCTTATCCAAGAATAGGCATATATAAATAAATATATATATATTTATACACGTGTGTGTGTTTGTGTGCATATTTAGTACGTTTGTATATTCACAGCTATAATAATGAAATTTAGACTTTGCATGTAGAGCTACGAAACCCACTATTTTAATTTAATAATATTTAACTAGCAAATTTTGTTAATCTACTAAATAAAAGAGTTTCTCTTTGAAAGAAAATGCAACAGCAAATATGCATAAATGAGGAAGCCACACAGCGACGAAAGCCTATTATTACCAGTTCGCAAGTTCACATCCGATTTTCGTGACTTTTTGAACGTATCCAACGTACCTTGGGTTTTCCCCGCTGGAATTTCAGTAATTATTAAATGGCCTTCTACCGAGAAACCGAAATTAATTTGTTTTTTCTAGCATTCGGTGCGGCTTGAAGGTCCCTGCTGCGCGAGGGGGGAATATTTGGTGATTGAATGATACTGCGGTCATTATTTAATTACGCTTTTAATTAAACTCGAACTTTGTGGTGCCACCTGAATTCCATACCAATTATTTTTTGTCGACGAGGGATAGGAATGGGCAGCAAAAAAAAAAATGTACAGTGAAATATGGGTGGGGGTAGAAAAGAAAGGTATGTACGCACAATGTGACCCCCAAGGACTTGGCAATTTAGAGAGCTGTTATCAATGAAAAAAATATGCGCCGTGGTTTTGTGTGATAAAGCAAGGCCGACTGCGGATTGAGGTTCTCGATAAATGATGAAAGCGAGGGTGAATGGACAAAGCTAGAGACACGTCGAACGAGAGCCATGAGAGAGACAGAGAGGGGAGTGGTAGTATAGAGAGTTCTGCTAATGCATGCTGCCCATCGGTCCAGCCAAGTCTAGCCGAGCAAACCCACGTGATGGGGAAAGAGGGTAGTCGCTGCGCGCGCATATGCGAATAGAAGGTAGACGGGGGTGGAGTGAAAGGCTCATGTTTTGTCATAATGTTTGCTCAGCTGTAGGAATCGAGAAGGGTTGCAGGGGGAGGGGGATGTTCGGTGGGACTTCAAACGGTCCACTCCCCACACTTCTCCCCCTAACCCCTAGTCTAGTGCACCTCTTTCCTCCCCGCAATCACGTAATTAATAAATTAATCGCGTGCCGCCTCCCCCTGGCAAACACACGGAATATTCAAGAGGGCTCGGATGGTGGGCGGGAGATGGGGGCTAGTCCCGAGCGGTAGGGGCGAGCATTGTTGGGGCGCAATCACGTCTCTGGTTTGTTTCCCGGGTCCAATCAGGAAGGCCAGGAACTCAGTCCAGCAGTACACGCCTTATTCAGAGCACGTTCGCTTAAGCTTCCCTGCTTTACTAATTGAAGGCGTAAGTTGGCAAGTTTGTTATCAGATAGATGAATAATATTATCTTTCCAAGCCAGCGACAACCACTTTAATACCAGAAATACTATCAAAGACACGTTCCTTGCGATATAACGCGAACTTCATATTTGAGCAACATAAAATATACATATCAACAAAAAATATCATAAGAAAATGTTTGTCAGCCAACTCTGGCTGAAACGAATTGCAAAGATAATAGTAGGTATAAAAATTCAGTTTTGTTCCCTTAAATTTGCATCTTTGCGAAGTATACACTGCCGCTCAAAACAGCAGAAATTTGTGAAATCATTAATGAATTATTTGGATTTTAAATATCTCTAGATTTTCTCAAATATGATAACCACCACAAACAGCTATTTACAGATTATATAAGGGAATGAATTTCCACTGCCATGTGCTTGCTGTAACTTTTATGGTAAGAGGATATAAATTAAATGTTTAACGCTCACTCTAACCTCCAGCCAGAAAAAAAAAATTACTATTTTTGTATTGAATGTAAGTTACTTATCGATAAAATCTGTTTCATATATTATTGTGCGTAAGAATTATAATTAAATCTAAAAAAAGTCTTACGGTAATTTATCTCAATAAGTGTCGAATAAAAATAGCGTACAGTACAGGGTTTATGAACATAAGTTCACATACTGATAAAGAAAAAAAATCACTGTGTGTATAATGTGTGATTGTTGGTGTATTCCAACATACGACCGATTGGCTCAGTGGTTTGCGTTTCTGACCAGTGCGCTAAGGATCCCGGGTTCGATCCCCAGCCTGGGAGGCAAATAAATGACCTCCCGGGATTCATGATTGTCGTGCCCCCCCCCCCCCCACCAATCATACGCAAGACAGTGGTGAACCATCGTACTATCCTCGCATGTTCGCATCTTAGGTGTTCCTTCTGAGGTTCAAACCACCCCCGTGAGCTGAAAACTTACCACCATGGATTTCGACATAGAGAAATCCACCCTTTTTAAGTTGTTGAGGAGTTGACTGGATTTAAAGGCCTTAGTAAGAATACTGTATTGTGATTGAATGACAGGTATATGTTTTGTGGAAATAATTTTTTTTTATTTCACGTTTCTCTCACATTATTTTCTCTTAGTGCTAATGTAGACGAGTCAAATTAGGCCAAAATCGAAGGTAACCCGGACAACTAAAATAACAAACCGGGATCACTGGGAAATTGTTAAGGACACCTATCTATGTGTCCACACAAAAATCTCAAAAACACATTTGCGGGTTTTCCGTCATTTTTATAAATACTGTCGCCATTTCGAATTTTTACACGTCTTCATTAAAAAAGCTGTAGCGCCTAAATGGTTTCACATTTCAGGATGTTTTTTTTTTTTTTTTTTTTTTTTTTTTTTTTTTTTTTTTTTTTTTTTTTTTTTTTTTTTTTTTTTTTTTTTTTTTTTTTTTTTTTTTTTTTTTTTTTTTTTTTTTTTTTTTTTTTTTTTTTTTTTTTTTTTTTTTTTTTTTTTTTTTTTTTTTTTTTTTTTTTTTTTTAACTTCTTACAACCACCGGCATGACAGTATACATAATTTCTTTACTGGAGGTTAAGATTTGGGGCTTAAAGTATTATTGTAAATAGATTTTTTACTCAAGGCTAAGAAAGTTAGGGATTTACATAAAAATAGTGGATTGTGTTGAGAAACCTTTCAAATAAAAGTTGTAGAGCATCAAAAAACCTATCAAAATGAATTTTTAAAAATAACAAGCGACAAAATATTGGCCCAACAGAACATGTTTCTATGTGCGGTAGCATTATTTCACAAATCATGTAAATAACACACAGCATATTGCGTCTGCGATTTTATATTAACATTTTGATTATTCAGGTGTGTTTCGTAGTGAAGTGTTGTCCTAACCCCCCCCCTAAAAAATGTTATTTAATTTCTTAGTTTCACTTCACATTGTCATAAATAAATACCTGTGCTGTTTTGTAATTATTAGACCTAAACCATTCTTAGCATTATGGAGCTGTAAAAGAAAACTAAATATTATTCTTACTTAAAAAAATTTTGTTGGCTCGAATCTATTAAATGTTTTTGCTAAGATATCTTGACATGTTAAAATCATGTAATGCTCTCATTTTGTTTCAGTGTGTAAATGAGGAATAGAGATGGAGAAGTGCTGTCTTCGTCCTTGTCTTTACCCGGATGGTGAAACTGTTCAGCTTACAAAAAAGGTCTCAACACTGTCATAGAGATAAGCAAGTTAAGGAAAGGTTGTGTACATCATGATCTTGTGGCTTCCGAATTATTAAATGTGCATGTGGAGTGTAGAAAAAAGTACACCAGGAAAATAATTATTATACATACTTTCACTACCCCTATGATTACACGTACAAGTATTCCAAATTTCAGTTTCAAAAGCCAATGACTGCTTTGTAGTCGTTGTTGTGTAAATACTTTTAAACTACGTAATCTTGGAAAAGAAGAGTGGAGTGTAGCTTCAACACTCCACATTGTTGACTCTATTTGGCAGATGGCAGAAAAGAGAGGAGATTGTGACTGGGCTAAAGAGGTGCTCATGAAGCTAGCGGGAGTGATAGATCTTGTTGCTGAAGAAGGTCGCTTTCGTCGACATTGCTATCAGCACTTCAAGGTGTGTGGATCATCAAAGACCGGAAATGTACTGAAGAGTGGGATGTTACCTGAAACACTACGTGAAGAAGCATTCCAAAGTTTGTGTCAATTTATAGAAAACAATGAAGATTGTCAATTCACAATCAGTGAGCTTGTTGAAAAGTTAGCTGAAATTAGTTCGAATTCACAATCGTACAGTGAAAAGCATTTGAAACGGAAGCTTTTGGAATTTTATGGTGAAAATATAAACATAACACATTTGCCAGGGAAACAAGGTGTTGTTGGTTTTCGGGTGTTATGAATAAAATAATTACAGATAAATGGTACACTGAAAGGAGAACTATGAGGAAAATAAATAAAATGATAGAATAGTAGTAGCTGCAGCCAATTTGATTAGACAAGAAATTCTTTCTCGTCCTTACAAAAAGGATTTCTTTCCGACTATAGACGAAACTAAGACGGGCAATACTGAGCCCGTGGGAAGATTACTGTAGCTATTTACAAATACGGTTTTGGCTCCGAAAAAGGGAAAAGGAGAAAAGGATTCAGTCAAAATGGAGAGGAAACAAGTGTCTCTTCAGCATCAGATTATTACTGCACTTCGGCCTAAGTAGTTTATTTTACCATTGCAAATAGACCTGGCGGTTTATCTGCGCTCAGGTTTGGATAAAAAATCCTGTTAATTTACTGTCATACCTTGGTATTTGCTCATCTTACAGTGAAGTGATAAGGTATGAGTCATCTGTCATTATTAATGAACAAACCACTATAGATGACCATGCATATTTGCAGTTTGTATATGATAATGCTGATCACAATATGCAGACACTAGATGGTCATCACACTTTCCATGCAATGGATGGCATTAAATGTGTAACACCTGCAACAGCTGTCGAAGCAGAAAAGCAAGTACCTAGAAAAGGCGTAATTTGAGCAGCTAGCACAAGTGCTTTAGGATTAAGTGAAATATAATTTTACAAAAATCCTAGAAAACCAGGTTATAGTAATGTAATCGTTAAGGATGTTATGGAGTTTCAATTAAAACCAAAAACTGCTCAGAGTGCCCAGAAACTTGATTATTTATGGATGTGAGGAACATGGCTAGATTTTTTACCTCGGTGTAGCTGGTCAGGCTTCATGGAGCAAGCTTGTCAAAATAAAGAGTTTGAAATTTCAGCTGTTTTGCCATTGGTATTTATTAATATGGATCCAGGGAATCCTTCTATACAATATATACATCATTACTACAAGCGGCAGGAGTAGAAATGAAATGTGGTCAGTCGAATGTGATGGTGACATATGACCAGCCACATTTTGCTACAGCTATTGAAATAGTTTTCGCATCGTCTCCAGAAAGCCCACTTTAATGTGTTGTTGTACATCTTGGCGGATTTCCCCTTCTGCTCTCGTACATGGAATCTGAAGGCCACTTCAATTATGCCAAATCTGCTCATGTTTATCATCAAGAAATTATTCAGATTGAAGATAAAATTAATCCAGATGAATTTCAGAATTTCACTACACAAGGATTTTTTACTATTCGTGGTTCAAGAAAGTCTAGTCATGCATATGGTCAGATATGACCATTGAACAAGTAATAATGCAGTCAATGAAGAGTGCTGGAGGTCTCACACATTGCCGGGGTATTTCATCATCCACACTTGCGAAATGGATTCATGCAGCGCCTAACATATCAAGAGTTGTGGATGCAGTAGAAGAAATTGGCGGAGTTAGAAGCGAATCTTCAAAACAGCACACTGATCTCTGATTATCGAGGCAAGACAGAGATAGAGCTGACATTCAATCATTCATAAACTGGCTTCATGAACACAATCCCTTTAAAAGGCTTTCAGCTGACTTGACATCTCTTTCCAGTGGAGTGATCGGAGACAAAACTATTAACTGTGACGAAGCTTGGGAAGTTGGCCTATCAAATGAAAAGAATACTGTTGGTAAATGTTTTTCAGAAGTTCATTATCGACATTAAGATAAGGTGAAGTGTTTAGACAATGCAAGTAAAGCTGCAAGAGTGCATTATGAAGAAATTGTGATCAATCCAAATCAACTTTTCCATATAATGCTGTTCCTTGTAAGAAGTGACGAAGAGCTGGCATCCTTCTTAACGAACGAACTGGCTGCTCGCCCACCATCGCTGTTTGATAATGTATCTATTCGTAAAGGCTCGAAGTCGTCTCTTGTACATGTTCTCGATGAATTGTCATCAAATAATTGATCTCTTCCAGTTAATGCAGTATATACTATTATTGATGGTGGCCACTTATTGCTCAAAATTGTTTGGCTACGTCCAGCAACATTCAAGCAGATATGCCAGCAATATGTTAAATATGTTGAGGACCATTATGGTCAATGGTACAATGTATTCGGCGGATATCAAGCAGGGCCCAGCACTAAAGATGTTGAACACCTATGGAGAGAGAAATATACGAGTTCTGTAACAGTAAGTGTCGAAGACAATGTTCATGTACTTTCGTCACAACAAGACTTTCTGTCAAACAAGGCTAACAATGATGCATTAATAAAACGTCTGAAGGAGCATCTTCAAAAGGCTGGATGTCATGTTTACGAAGCAGATGGAGTTGCAGATATGGTTATTGTTGCAAAAGCCACAGAATTAACACTTTCGAGACCATCGGTGCTCGTTGGAGACGATACTGATCTGCTGGTCCTGTTGATTACACATGCAACAGCTGACACGTACATGTTGCTACCTGGTACGATAATAAAACCAGATCGCATTTACAGCAGTCAAAAAATGCAGGCCAGCTTAGGCAACATTAAGAAATACATGTCGTTCCTCCATGCATTTACTGGGTACGATAAGACATCTGCTCCTTTCAAGAAAGAGAAAAGAGTGCATACAAATTGCTTTATACTAATGATTCACTTCAATGTCAAATTAATGTCTTTAACAGTCCGTCATCGTCTAAGGATTCTGTTGTAGATGCAGGAGAAATTTTTTTTCTAGCAATGTATGGTGGTAAGGGAGAGTCTGATATTAACACAGCAAGACATCACCTTTACACCAAGACAGTGGGCAAGCAACAAGTCAGTGGTAGCTTCAACTTAGCAACACTCCCACGTAGCGAAGAAGAAGTAGACATTGATGAGCAAAGGTAATTTGAATTAGTAATTTCCATTCTATTGATTCAAATTATGATATGACATATTTGGATCTATGTGCATTTGTTATCATATGTTTAATTTCAAGTTCTGCAATACTGATAATAGGCAATTATGTATATCATTTAGTTTATAATTATCTGTTTTCTTGATAAATTTTATTACATTTAATTAAAAAAATTTTTATATTGCAAAGAACTTAACTGAAACTATTAAATATGCAATTTGAAAACATTGGAAAATATATCAAGAATAATGTTGAAAGCGCAGTGACAATTTTGAATATATTGTCGAAAATTATTACTTTCATTAATAATTACCTTTTATTGTACCGTATAGTACCGTATAATAATACTATTGGTATATATATATATATATATATATATATATATATATATATATATATATAATGTTTTAATACATCATAGAATATTTAATTTTGAAATTATTTTAATAAATTTGTTCACTAGTTTTGGCACATAGTATATTCAACTTACATAAAGAAAAGTTTACAAATAAAAATGATAATAATGTTTTATTGTGGGGGTTTAGGACAAAACTGCCCTACGAAACACGCCTTAATATTTAAAATGTTATGGTAAAAACGCAGAGGCAATGTACTGTATTATTTACATCATTTATGAAATAATGCTACCACACATAGAAACACGCTCGATTGGGCCAATACTTTGTCGCTTGTTTAGTTTTAAAATTAATTTTGATAGATTTTTTGATGCTCTATAACATTTGTTTGAAAGATTTTTCAACATAAGCCACTGTTTTGGTATAAATCCCTAACTTTCTTAGCCTTAAGTACAAAAGTCGATGAACAATAATATTTTAAGCCACGAATCTTAACCTCCGGGTAAAGAAATTATGTCTATTGCATGGAGGTATGAAGGGGAGGAGCTGGCATGACGTTACAAACTTGAAGCCGCTAGGCCGCCATTAAGTGGTTGGCAAGAAATGACTTGGATCCGATGTTTTGATTTTTATAGGTGATCAATTTCGTATAAATAGTCGGTGCAATGTGTTGTTAGTGATGTTTAAAGCCAAGTGTATCATTTGTATGAGTGTTTAAATTTGGTAACACATGATGGTTGTTAGTTATAACTCCTACTTTTGCACTAAATCATCTGAAAATGAGAAGTGCGTCGTGACTCTCAACGGTAAATATACTTGCTGTTTTGTTTGTTTATGGTATTAAATAGCGGTTTAGTATTATCCTTTTAATATGTGCGTACTTTATTGTTCAGATTTTCAAAGGACGAAGAATGACGTCAGACTTGGATTAGAAAACTTCGGCGAGAATTTTGACATGCCCTGTTGTATGCTATGTTACTTTCGAGATGAAGAAATTGACTATACGTCGGTGAATTGTATTAGGATAAGAGCAAATAAAGTGCCTTCAGTCTTTTCAGCATTTCCTGCTCACTTTTACGAGGTAAGTGTAGCTGAAAACGAACATAACCTGAGATACTACTATGTGTTTACTTGCTGCCAAGTTGAGTATGCTTTAATCTAGGGGCACAGCCATAATCATATTTCTGTTAATTATTATGTTGTTATTTTCCTTGTAGAGCCAGTATTTGAACGTGAGTTAAGTCCTCTGGATATATGCTAGGGATTCTTTAAATTTACTATGATTTACACAGACCACTA
>PNEQ01043860.1:0-22355 GCA_003012365.1 Medauroidea extradentata
GTAGGGGTATTCATTTCAGCTCCGACAACGGCCGAGGGCGGATGTATATTCACTGGTTCGAAAATGTCGACCGTGTAGTAGTAGCAGTCCCTGCATAGTACTGCAGATCAATGTTTTCAGTTAGTTGTGTTGGTATAGCTCAAGCAGCGCCACATGTTGTCCCTTCCCCCTCCCCTCGGTACGACCTTCGCCCAGGTTCTCAACCCCACATTCCATCCCCTCCTTTTCCTGGAAGTAAACAGCTCAACTGACCCCCTCCTCTTTCACAAGCTCCGCCCAAGGGACGGTCGTCTGACATTGGGTTCTGCGCACATCGCTTTGACTGTTGTCCCTCTATACGTCTTTACAGAGATAGGCCTCTCTACCGTGTAAACTTTCTCCGCGGCAAGTCACGACAGTATCGGCCAGCGGGAGACGTCGAACTAGGCTATAGTCACGTGGAGTCTATTCAGTTGTCAGAAAATAACGCGAATTTTGCATGTCTCTAGCTATAGCTACTTAGCCTGCTGGAGAGTAAGCTCAATCTGCAGCTTGGTCATCCTAACACTTGATGGCCGAGCTACTAATCTGGCGTACTAAGAGGTCCTTCAGTTGAATAAATATTTGCTGTCACGAGTAATACACGCGGGCAATACCGCGGGCGGACTGCTAGCCTATATCATACATTATATATGCGGTTCTGTACCAGTCATCCGATTGCAATGCAATTTCTGCAACAAAAATTGGGCGGAGGAAGGCAAAAGGAAGTAGAGGGGCAGAACTAGAAATCCACAACATTTAGTGATTAAATAAACTTTTGCTGGTTGTGTGGGCGCCCGTGAAAAATTCTGCAATATTATTTTAAGTAGGGGGGTCGGGGGAAACAGATAAGATGCAGAAGGGAATACCTAAAAACTTTAAGGAAAAACTAAAAAACTTTGATGAGTTGTTATGCGTACGTGCGCAAACAAATTATAGTTTGTGGGAGGTGGGAGGCAAAACGGGGTACAGCGGCAGAAGGGGATACCCAAGATATTTGGTGATACCATTTTCCTTTTAAAAATGTTTCTAAAACGGAATTACTCTTAAAAAAATTTTACCCCATTTAGCTCTTTTAAAGTGTTTGTTTCAGATATACTATCGCATTAAATTGAAAACCCCGCAAACGAAGTTGTGGAAATCAGGTAGTTTCATATAATAGTATTGATATTCCAGTATCGAAACGTCGACTATAGTAACAAAGATACGACTTTAGTGTTTGCTTCAAGCAAATGTTGTTGTAGAAGGAATATTATTCTTTGAGAAATTAGACAAGTGAATTATCTTCAAATGGCAGTTATTTATTAACTAAGGTGGCTCATTAAAGGCGATGCGGCTGGTAGTGAGCGAGCAAGAACACGCCAAGTACCAGCGCGCTCTTCGACCTATTGTGGTCGTTGTTCCGTCATTGCACAACAATTTCAAGCGAGGAAACTTACGTGTTACTGCAGAAAATAGCATTTAACATAATGTAGCTATGATCCAAAATTCGCTCAGTTTTATACCAAGAAAATATCACAAAATTGATACTAATTTGTCGATTTTTGCTGATTTTTAAAATTTTTTTAAAACCTTTCACAGATGCATAACTGACAGTTCTAAAACGTACAAATACATATAATCGTACGTACTGTTAAATTATGTTGAAGTGCATTAATTAATTTCCGATAAAATAGAGCATGTGCGATTACGTATTTGAGAATTTCCTCGAGCTAAATTACTTCATTAAAAAATTATAATGATTATTATTAATTTCACTCACGCAAAATGCTATACTATTAGGGGAAATGGACTTGAAAAAATAGTATTGTGCATTCGACAGCCTAGGCACTGCATGAAAAGTATGCATTATCTCGTCAGTGTTTATTTTTTTTTCAAGACGTGAGCAAAACTACAAAAATCTAAATCATTTTTAATATTTTTAATCTATAATGTTACTCACACTGCTTTAAATATTTAATAGTTTCCTTTATATGATACATTAGAAACGTTTTTTTCTTGTATTTTTTTTTTTTTTTTCCAATTTGGTCGAATATGTTGTGTTCTGCTTTATTCGAAGTCATACTGCGGTGAATAATAAAAAAAAAACCTTACTTACTATTCATAGTTTCTGAATATATTTCGCACACATTTAGATATTTATCTATTAGGCAAGTCGAAGATATTTGTCAAAATTAGATTTATATATACATGCATACTGGATGTTATTGAATAACGCCGACAAACTCCGGCAGGTGATTCCTTATGGAAAAAGAAGCAAAAATATCGGAAACAAAATTACATAAAAAAAACTTTATTTTCAGCATTGCTTAGTGCTGTTTGGACCTTTAAACCAACAGCAAATACAACTTAATACCTTCCACCCTTACGAAAATAAAAGGGGTGGCTACACTCTAATAGCATACAACTATTTTACCGTGAGGATTTTCAAACATTTGAAGATGGTTTTTTGAGAAATGAGACCTGTCTAACAAAAGAGGTCCCCTAGTTGCAACTGTCTAGGACATACCGTTTATGATCAAAACACTCTGGAATATTCGTGCTGACATACAGAGCCTAGAACATTGGCGATGCTGCGGACATCCATGTGATGTGTTCAGCGTACAGACGATGTTGGACATTCACTGTAAACAACAAATACAGTACTGTTAAAGTCGCAGATCAGTTGGTTGTTAGCATTATGCGTACATATTGTAGCAGTTGTGAACGAAAATGGTAGGTCCCAGGCAGCTGAAACATGTGTAAATAGCATTGTGCTCGTCATGCTGATAATAAACCAAACACGAATAACTTAGTGAGGTAATACTTAAAAAAAATATATATATATAGTCTATATATATATTACAGTGTCGGTATCAATGTCGTTTTTCTAAAGCATGCCATCCCCCAAAAGTCAGGATTTTAAAAATAATTGAATTGCATAAACGTTTAGGATCCCCACACGGTGCAGAAATAAATCGTGCATGTTAGGACGCTTACACACGAGTGACTTTCTGTCGCTGCGTCTGAGCGTCTAAAAGTCGCTCGTGATGGAACACGTGATTGTAAATATAACCTTGCAGACGAGCGACAATGTAGTCGCCGCGACAAAAAAGATGCAACCGGTTCCATTTCTGTTGCTAGTCGTCGCGTAAAAAAGACGCGGTGCGACTGTCGCAGAGAATGGATCACGCAGGTTCATACCTGTTCCTTCACACGGGCGACTAAACTGTAGTAGCAACACCCAGTCAGTAGGAAACGCATGTAGGTACACATCGCGTTGTATTGAATTTTGTACAACAATGAATGTAGATACAGAGCTTTTGATTTCTGAGGTTCAGAAAAGACCTGTACTGTTTAGTTGTACGTTAAAAGACTACAGTGACAGAAATTTGAAAGTAAAATCTTGGGAAGAAGTATGCAAAAGTGTAATTCAGAATTGGGACGACATGAATGTGCAAGGAAAGATTGAGAAAGGCGAGTCAGATACCATTGTAAATTCCAAACATAAATGTGTTTTAAATATATATTTAGGCGTTACGTGGAATACAATACATCACTTTTTCAAGACGTTAAAAAAAAAAAAAAAAAAAACAGACATAACCTATACATGTATGAAAATACAGCTGTTACATGTTATGCTGATATATAGGATGGAAAAAATAACAAGGCAAAATTAGATATCTAAAACTGTAACGGCACATTATATTAATTATTCAACACGAAAATATCAAATTAACAATTATTATTGACATATAATAATTATCCTATGTTAAGTTGCAGCGGCTACGAGTGTTTTTCGTAACAATGTTTGCTCTTTGTGTGCACTTTGTATGTGTATGTGTGAGGAAAAGGAAAAGGTTATTTTGACAATAATTGACATTTATAATAATTTATGTTAAACAACAATGTAACTCAATCACCCAGACAACATTACATAAGTCAAGCAAGAAACGATGTTGTGTTTTGAACCTAAATTACTTACGGCAGTGTTCTTTTGAAAACGTTTTGAAAAATACTATTTAATCCCCTCCCCCTCAACACAACACAAACAACCAAAAACTACAAACTACATTCTAAAAACTACGATTCGTATACATATACGAGAAACTAACGTTTGGACACACCCAGTCATTAGCATGTTATATTTTATCATACTGCTATGGCACAGTACCTTTTGGTGTTACAAAATATTCAGCAAAGTAATCTCGGTTTGTAGCTCCATGCGAGTCACCTCTCACGCCACGTCCAAGTATGTTATGCAATGAAAAATCATATATAGTATCTTCAAATGCAATACCGTCTTACCTTCGTACATAGTTATGTAAAACACAACATGTTTATGTGATCAGTTGCGCAAAGTCTACTTCAACGTCAATGGCTTTATGAAAAACGCGCCACTTATTAGTCAGTATCCCACATGCACATTCCACCATCCTTCTCGCTCTTGTTAGCCTATAATTAAAAATATTTTTTTTTAATGGACAAACTTCTTTGCGGATATGGGCGCAATACATGCTCTGATAAAACAAACGCTTCGTCCCCAACAATAACATAAGGCATTTGAATTCCGTCTTCGTCGTTTGGCAACTGTTTTAGAGATGGAAAATACATTTGGTTTTCGTAAAACTGAATTTTTGAACACATTGGAATCGCTGCTCTTCCCGTATGCGCCAACGTCAATAGCTGAGAAATTGTAGTCAGCATCAACCAGAGCGAGGAGTATGATGGAAAAACATTTTTTATAGTTAAAAATTGTGAGCCTGCATTCGAGGGATTTTAAATACGTACATGTTTTCCGTCTATACAGCCAACACAGTTTGGAAAATGTGTGTTGTTATAGAACTCTTCAGCCACTTTCTCCCATTCTTCTGTTGTTTTCTGTTTCATGTAGATAGGAAGTAATATTGACAAGTGTCTTTCACAATACTGCCGATTGTGCTTATCCCCAACAGAAACTCGTAGTGTGGTGAAGTAAAAGTATTTCCGGTAGCCAGATAACTGAAACCAAATACAATAATGTTGTCAGATTAACGTGTTAATATCACTTGTAACAGGTAAGGAGATCCAAAAACGCTGGAAATCTTTAAGAGATTGTTTCCGAAGGGAAATTGCTACACAAAGAAATACTCCTTCCAGATCTGGTGCAAATAGGAAAAGACGGAAATATGTATACCTTGAACAACTAATGTTTCTGCTCCCGTGTGTTGAACAGTGCCAGACAACCTCATCTTTACAGCAAATTGCAAGAAACCCTGCTGAGGAAAATGAAGTGCAAACCGACACCGAAACAGATATTCAACCTCCAAAGCAAACCGAAACGAGACAGAAAAAAGCCGTTAAAAAAATCTCATGATAGTTACTTTGAAAAGGATCTCTTACACCTACTTAAAAAAAAAAAAAAAATGCAGGAAGGTGAAATCGATGACGCCAAACAGTTTTTACTATCTCTATTACCAAGTCTAAAGAGTTTCGACGAATATGACAAGCTTACAGTTCGAGTGTAAATTATGAATACAATCAAGATAGTTCAGGATGACATTCGTAAAAGGAAGGGTCAATATCAGTGCCAGCCGTTCTTGAATCCAGTTTACATACCCAAGCAACTGCCAAGAAGCTACTCTGTGAACTATACGCCACAGCAGTTACAACAATCATGCTCTAATTGGCCAGCTAACACTGTAATATCTGCCACATCACCTAAGTCAGTGGAATCCTTCATTGGTAGCGAGTGCTCAGAACTTTTGGACATCGGTGGAGAGTAGTCAGCTTCGTTAGTGCATAAGTACAGTACATTATGCCATATGAATGTTGTTTGAAATTTATTTATTTTTATTATAATAAACATAGTGATACTCTTAGTTCAGTACTGTAATTTGTCCTACAAAATCAGCGGGACAAGGTATTCATATTGTTATTATTATACTATTCAGTATTATATCCTACCAATAAACAAAGAGTTAATATTTGCGACAAATTAAATGATTATCAAAAAAAGGTCACTAGTCGTGCCTCTGGAGTAACTGGTTTTCTCATATTAGTTGTCTCGTATGTAGATCCTTGACCAACCAATACATATAAATCATCAAGTGAGCGTATGGACATTCTAAAGTAATTAAAAATTTAGATTCATCACATCTCACATCTTGATATATCTTGTGAAACTGTCCTTTCAGTAGCCTCTGACTAACAAGTGGCTGTACCCAAAACCGACTTTTTTTCCTTCTTTCTTGTATCTTTCGAGTAACGAGCACAGAAACGCATGCAAGCTCTACGAAATCCATTTTCATTCTGATGCGGCGTGTAGCGCCGACAGAAGTGTCGCTCATGTGCAAGGGTAAGCGTGTGTCGCCCGAAGCCGCTCAGACGTAGCGACAGAAAGTCGCTCGTGTGCAAGGGTAAGCGTGTGTCGCCCGAAGCCGCTCAGACGTAGCGACAGAAAGTCGCTCGTGTGCAAGCGCCCTTACATCTTTGAAAATGTAGGTCATGAGTCATGATATTCTCTTAATTTGTAACATGGGTGTGATTGCAAACACAAACACAGTTCAGAGAGCTTAATCTTGTCGAAATAAACAGTTTTCGCCAAACTCCATAAAGAAGTAGTATGCATGCGAAATAGCCAGAGAGTGTCGAGCCGCGTAGACTACTTGTAATACACGTGTAGAAGTAGTTGTGCGGGTTGCGATCGTGGGTGGGATGCTTTAAAAAATCAATGTATTACGTGATAGCAATGAATACCATTGTACTGTAAACCAGTATTTAAATTTAAACAAATAAAGACATTAACAGCCGTAGTAAAACAACAAACGTAAATGCATTTTATGAATTTAGAATCAGCAATAAGCATAAAGGATTTCTTGTAGGAATACTGATAGAATAAATGAAGAGATTCTGACAGCTAGTAACATCTTAGATTTCGAGAGCCAAAGAGGGTTACATGGTGTTTACAAGGAGTTGCATTGGGAATTGAGGATAAGGAAAATGGGAGACCCACGATAAAAGCCACCGGCCAACGTCATCGTACTGGCACGATTCCCACATGAGAAAATTGGTTTTGACCCACGGCGGTAATCGCCTTGTAGCGAGACAAGCATCGTGACCATTAGACCGCTGTGTCGGTATTAGCTACCGTATATTACAGAAACAACATTGATACCGACACTGTACTATTATGTTTTCTTTTTTACGTTTTACCTCACGAAGTTATTTGTGTTCAGTTTATTATCAGCATGACGAACACAATACCATTTACACATGTTTCAGCTGCCCGGGACCAACCATTTTCGTTCACAACTGCTACGATATGTACGCAGAATGCTAGCAACAAACTGATCTGCTACTTTAACAATACTGTATTTGTTGTTTACAGTGAATGTCCAACATCGTCTGTGCGCTGAACACATCACATGAATGTTCGTAGGTTTGCCTATGCTCTATGTATGTATGTCTGCGCGAATATTCCGGTGTGTTTTGAGCATAAACGGTATGTCATAGACAGTTGCAACTAAGGGACCTCTTTTGTTATACAGGTCTCATTTCTCAAAAAACTCTCCCCAAATGTTTGAAAATCCTGACGGTAAAATAGTTGTATGCAATTATAGTGTAGCCACCACTATAATTTTCATGAGGGTGGAAGGTATCATGTTGTATTTGATGTTGGTTTGACTGTCTCAATAGCGTTAAGCAATGTTGAAAACATAGTTTTTTAAGTAATTTTGTTTCCTATATTTTGGGGAAATACGATAATAAATGTTGATATTCAGAGACTCATTACTCCCTTAATATTACGTTTAGGCGAAAAATTGAAAAATAATTTTTGTTTGATTTTCCATAAGGAAATACCTGCCGGAGTTTGTCGGTGTTATTCAATAACATTATGTGTGTGTATGAGCGAGCACTACCTGAGGTCGAAAACATTTAGTCTAGGTAGAGCCACGATATTATGGCGAAAAGATTATTCAACCAATTTGTTTGAGTCCTTTATGTGCCCTTCTGCGCCTCCGCTTCGTGGTCAGTGATTGGATGTTTTAACTCGCACATGTCTTTGTGTTCTACTGGCAAATCACAGACATATGGTGCCACGGTTGCTTTACTCTTATTGGTTCAATCAGGTGCGAGACATGCCTGAATAAATACAAGCTGCCAATAACCATGAAACAGAGCTGCGGATTTGTACGTGAGATATTGAAACAATGTGGTGCAAAAATCTTAGCTTTATGCATAGGGTAAACTTCCTTACTCCGTGATACTAATTCCTCAAACGAGAGTACCAGAAATATGTTGAACCTCCTAATTGTGGCTTTATAGCCGGCCTTCGTAGCATAGTCTGTTAGGCGCAGGTCTACGGTGAGAGGGATCATGGGTGCGAATCCCGGCTCGGGCATGAATGTTGTGCTGTCACTTCACTCACTTCAGCCTCATTGGCTCTTAAGGTCATGCTAGGTAAACTTTCTCAGCGAATTTCTTCGAAGCAATTCAAGGCTGGGAACAGTCACACGATGCACAATTCTGTGTAGGCGTTTTGCAAAATAATGCACAGTTTGTTCGTAAAAAATTATTCTTCGTGATAGTGGCTTGTTTCCATTAGAAAATTGGTGATATTTAGGGTGTAACAATCTGAAAACTGTGAGGTTTATTACTATTAAAAAATTTGGTACAAAGTATGATACATTTGTGACAGTCCTATCTAGGGATTCTTATTATGGTAATTTTATTACTCTGTAAAAATATTTTTAGAAACACAGTGAAAGTACTGGGCGTGGCTTTAAGACCTCTTTGTTAAATGGTCGTTAAACCCTTGCACTTCACCTTATATTTGACACATAGGTCACTTAATGCCGAAACTACATTAGCCTGCTCTCTGGTGGTAACCTAGTGAAGAACTCTGTGCACATAGCCTTACTAAATTTGTGGAGCCCGCAAAATGGTTTAATCACGATATTGAGATATATCACGATTTATGGTTACCTGTAATCGTACATGCAGATATTGCTTCGACGTGACAGTGAATAATTCCTCGCACTGAGAGTAATGTCTTGGTTACGTATCTCGTAACCTCAAATTAGGTAGCCTTTTCGTTCATGTACAACGATGTTGGAAGTATAGGTTCATAGTCACAAGTTAAACTGCAAAATTTTCACAAAATTGTGGTTACAAGCACATTTGTTGTTATTGTGTTCTGGAGTGTATTGAAAACAAATGCTCATCAATATCGTGATTTTATTCTCTGGTGGATACATGATTCCATTTATGTTGATTGACAACGTTCATTAACAAATGTAAATGTTTTACTTGTGGAAAGCAGCATTTTTGTAATTCTATAAAAATATATCAGTTTTTTTTGCTAAATCATTGTCTGTTTAACCAGCTTTTAATTAACTTAAGTCGCAAACGTAAAACAGGGTCTAGAGTGATTGATGTGTGACGTGACAGCATAGGATGTAATGTTTATACTTTGTACTGATATTAGCACTAATTAAATAAAAGTATTTTTAAATTCCACGTAAGTTTTGTAACTCGTGTATCACGGTATTATGATTGCGTAGCCCAACATACACGTGGCTTTCATAGTTCACTTAGTTTTTCTTGATAACGTAATCCTCAGTAAAATTACGGACAATCTGTTTTCCGCAAAGAAATTTAATTTCTTTAATCTACTAGCACTCCATTTTCCTGAAATACTACATTTTCTAATTAACTATGTTTTGTCGAGATTCTGACGCACTATTAAGTAACCTGAAAAATTTTCGAATTTGCTGGGATTCGAACCCACGATCTGTTAATTACCATGCAGAAGCTCTAACCATTGTACCACAGTAACAACTTATGAGTATGCGAGTTCCATACAGTGGTAAGATATCAACTTTATAAGAGACAACACTTCTATTAGATATCCTGATTTTAGAGAACTTCATTAGTTACATTTTGAGAAAAAGACTTTATTCTACAGAAATAAATAACATTAAAGGTACGATTTTTTTCAGCTGTGATGGAGCAAGGAGAATACAAGATGCGTGTGGCCATTGAGTGGGGTAAGCTATAAGGGTATGTTATAAGGAAAGGGAGGGGGCAGTACAGGCTACAGGAGTATGTTTTAAGAAAGGACAGGGGTATATCATAAGGATAGTGGGGTTATGACAGTGAGGGGGTGTGCCATACGGGTAGAGATAGTCTAGTACAATCATAGGGTGCAGGAGAGGAGGCAGACATCCACTTCCCCCTCATGGTGTTTAGGCATAACATGTACCAAAATGGTCCATTCCCCTCACTTCCCCTCCCCCCTCACTCCCCCGGCCCAACCCCTTCTAGAGTGGTGCTTAAGCCCTCAGTCAATCACAGACCTCATGGCACATAGGTGCTATTCGTACCGAAAGACACCAACAACCAATCCCAGCCAAGGACACGCCCCCCTAATGGCAATGTAGGCCAATAGCACACCCGGGAGAGGGGGGACTAATGCTATTCAAATGCACCTTATGCCGGTTTTGCTCCCAGTTGGGCCAAAATGCCCACGCTGTCACTACTCGGAACACTTCAGTCACTTACTGTTCGGCTCTTTGTCCATGCACGATACAAATATTTGTTTGTATTGCTCTTCTCCTCGCGGCAAAGTGTGGACAACCAGGAAGCAGCACTTAATTTCTATTACCTTAGCTTGTCTTGACTTATTGTCGTTTAGCACAATTGTGCATGCACACATTAACTCCAGGTTTCATAGTGATTATTAATACCACTTTTTTTTTAAAGAAACATAGTAAAATACACTTTAAAATTGTAGAAACATATTTCCATGAATTTATGGAAAGTTACGTTCAAACATCCGTAAACTGGCAATATGGACACATTTACGTAAACAAAAATTACGGAAGCTACTTCCGTAAAATTACAGCACTTTTCTGTAAATGTTTCCGTGCATTTACGGAAATTTTTAACAGTGCACCGATGTAAGTAGGTGTGACTTGTACAGGGCCTAGATAGCAGGCCAATAGAAACTGTACAGTAACAGTCTAAAATATAAAAAAAAAATTGTAAGCAGAAGTTTAGCCCTCCCATCTTAGGAAATAAGAGAGTATTCGTACAGAATCGCTCTTAAATAAAGCTCGTGTAATTTGGAAACGGAACCAGCCAGAAAGATGTAATGTTATGAACTACTCCATCGAAGCAAGAAAACTAAAAAGGTTTTTTTTATTTCAAAATGTTCTTAACATCTGAAATACTCACGAGAAAAACGTTTGTTTGTAACCGGCATTTTTGGGAAATACGAGAGTTAGGTAACTGCTACATTTGTCCTGCTACATGCGTGTAATACTTCTTCGCTGGGTGTAATAAAAGTTGAACCCGAATTAAATAAGCGGTACACCGTTGCTATTGCTACTAAAAGAAATGTATTTGATTGACTATAACATTTTGCATTTTTGTTGGTTACACATTGTTCGTGTGAAACATTTTCGCTATTTATTTACTTTACCACTTGCACAAATGGTTTGCGGTACAAATGATCTCGTTAAACCAGTTGCACAACTCTATTTTTCTTCTCGTGGGCCACAGCAAATTGCCCTCAAAACATATTACGCTAAATGGTTAATAAATCCTTGTCGAATTTGAACTGCTACTTAAGTAACTCAATTTTGTATCTTTACTTTGTTTCGTAAAGACGCGAAAATGTAAATAATTAACGTCCATAGAACAAGTGATCGAAACTAAGTTGTTTAACCTTTCTGATTATTCACTTTACACACACGAAATTTGTCCAGTAAGCACTCGCGAACGGTGTAGGACTTGCTTCGAGCGATTCGCTGGTCGCATATTTTCACTCATCTTCCGTCTGTCACGTGACCATTTGCACCTAGCCAGGTCCATATTTAATACCAATAAGAAGAGACGGGAATAATTCACGGGTTCGCTGACTTGTAGCCTAGCCTCCAAGAATCTATGTTTGCTGAAGCAAACAAAAACTACACATTTTCTGCTCGCTGATTCAGATATACCACATGAATGTGTTTGCCTTTATTTGCTTTTTTTATTTTTTGGCTCGGTGCCCTCTAGGATGTGTAAAATTCATCCAGAGCCAACTGCCAAAGTGACAGTTTTTAACTCAAGCTTGCGCCCTAAAGAAAACGTGAATATTTCAAGTTCCTACCAATAAGGCGTAGCGCAGATGCCAATTTTGCGTTGATATGAAATGGATCCCACGGGAACAGAGACATTGCGGGCGACAGGTATCTAGGGCCATGCTCGAGTTAAGCATTCAAACATGGCTCACCTGCGCCATCAACCTCAATGTAGCTTATACAGCACAGTAGCATATGCATATTATCTCGCAGTCATAAAAAGAAACGTGGGATGCATTAAAAGAGAGGCGTAAAATAAAAATGTTTTCTGCCAGTAAAATAGAATCCAAACGCTGTAGGCTCTTTCGTCGTCTCCCATTGACCAACAATGTGGCGGCCAACTGCATATAATACTTATTAAATGGATAGAGATGGAGAAATATCGCGACAACTTATTGTATCACCGTAACCTTGAACAAATATCTTCTGCTTCAGTATAGGTAACTCCTATCTCAAAGCACGCATAGCAAATGCGACATGTTTTACTAGCGCTCCTAGCAGCTTGGAATGATCGACTAGAACCAACCAACCAACGCGTAATATCTATGACGAGCTCTTAACGTCGAGTGAAAATATCATAGATTAAATATATAAATACTCTGACCATCATTCCAAGCCGCTAGGAGCGCTAGTGAAGCATGCCGCACAATTTTATAGACAGTTGCCGATACTGGTATAGTAAGAAATTTGCCCTTGAAAATGCTGCAGTTTCTTCCAACATATCTCACTGGATGATGATTCTCCGACACGTCCTACCTATTTTCAGACCATGTGTCAAATCATACACTAGCAGAATTCCTATTGTCTCTGTCAAGTAGGATGACGGTTTCACGTACAGACGACAGCCAGTAGCATAAACAAAGTTTCCGACATGCTGAACGTACGTTGAAACATAGCAAAGAGTTAAGTATCTCTGCGATAAATCACCATATCTACTTATGACTAGGGCCCGGCGAGATTTGGTCCCACTTTAGTGCCTTACGCTATTGACAGAGTGTTTTTGTGGAGAGTCGATATTCATTAGACTGTGCCAATCAGTACACGGATACCTGCCACACAACACGTCTGTGATTTGCGGGTTAACCTACATACGTTGCATGTTACGGCATCCGATCACTGACAACAAAGCAGAGATACAGGTGCGCACGTAAGGCACTGAAACAAAGTGCTGCAAAAATTATTTCGCGAAAACTACCGAGCCCTATGACCAATAATCAGAAGTTCCAAGTAGACTGTCCAATCACCTATGAAGTCATCACACAGACATAAGGGTTTGTGGCAAACGATTCAGAGAGCCCTATTTTTGTTGAAAATATATTTTGACCTGTTAGTTTTAACGTCTCGTGCGCACTGTTACGTGTCTGAACGTTTTACCGCCAATCACAGACGAGTGGTATTTCAGGAATCTTGTTCTTATTGGTGCAACGTCATTTCAAAATAACAATGAAGCAACCCTGTAGAGGTGCACGTAAATCATTTAAACAAGTTTGTGCAGAAATATTTTCGCGGAACTCAGGTGTCCCTAGGAATCAAAGATTGCGTTCTGATACGTACAGTTGAGGCCACTGAAGCCTCGGGGCGCGTGGAACTCAGATATGAGCCCAAATGTTTCCCCTCCCAGCTTGACAGGGTTTCACCTCCGTGCACATGGTCATTGACAACAAAGGATTGTTTTTATGTTATCCACCGCCAGTTTACTATATGTTGTTTTGGATAAAGTGAGCACTTTTGAAGTTCTAGTTACTTTTTTCATTTCATTGTTAGTAATTTTCGGCCACTTTATACAATACAGAAAACAGGCTTATTGACAATCAATGTTTATTGATTGTACTGTACTAAAAAGTTGACGTATAAGGTTACAAAGTATAATATTTTTTAAGAATTTATCTAGACAATGCGGTCGCCAAAACTGCTCACTTTATCGCTAACCACCTTTACTGCTCCCTAACAACCTGTATCAATCAAAATCTTGCCTATATAAAGCAAAGTTTTGATACAATTATAATATATTTTTCCCTTGCACAATCTTAGAAACACCAAGGTTTTATTCTTCAGATGCTGTACTTCCCAACCCTTGAGAATATTAATCAGTGATGTAGGGTAAACCCGTATAAATGAGAAATGTGTATGTTTACTTGTGGTTTTAAGACTTATCGGCGAAGACGTCCAAGAAATACGCAGTTTGAAAGAATGTTTTAATCGTGAAAACTAATATATCAAATTTCTATAATTACCTCTTCCTGAATTTGTCGTATGTGTATTTTCCAGCGATAAAAGGATCTCTGATAATAATAATAGTAATAATAATAACGCATGTCTATATGAATACAAATATACATATAGATGCATGTACAGACAATTAACTTGTATGTGTTATTTACTTATAGAACACACGTATCAAGAGAAACTTAATTATGTGTAGTTCATAACAATAACCAACGATCTAACTTACATGATACAAAATTTTTATGTGCTGTAGTTGAAAACCATGAATTCTTCGCATAACTGAAGAACCATTTTGAGTTACAGGATGCGTGTGAAATGAAATAAGGATAATAGACTGTCGCCAACTATTCGGAAAATTGTCCTCGGTAAGCGACACACGTTCACTTCATTGGTACGTTAAAAACGTTACGGGTTAAGAACAAAACAATACCGGTTTACCTGTTCTCGTTACTGATACACTTACATCCAACATATTCATCATATTACTAAGTTTGAAACGATTCCGATACACTTTTTTTTTTCACTTAAATAACTTTTGTTGAAATGACGATTATGTTTACATACAGTGAATTTATTCGTACATTATATACTTCGAGGTAACTTCCAATAGCGTTGCGATAATACGTGTATTAAAACATATATTGCGTTTCATGTGTGCGGGACAGTGATATAAAGTAGAAACGACTGGTATTATATAATTGTCTTAATGTGTCCGCCCGGGTGGGGGCGTATTTTGCATGGAGGATATTTAAAAAATGTAATTCTAAGGGCGACACGGCGTGCCTGAACCTCGCCTCTAATAAGCCACATAACTGAAGTAGCGTCCATCGTCTTCTCGCAGATAGCTCGTGGAATGCCATATTGTAGCTAAAATTGCCAATGTGTGTCACTCGTAGGCATAACATTTTATGGTTATATTTTTATGCCAAATTCGTTTCTAAATGTTTAAAATTTGGTATTATTGTTTTCATTTTTGTAACCAACATTTAGTCTGCTGCAAATAAGTTCAGCAAACTTGATAACACGTAGCCGAGTTACTAATCTGATGCACAACTAGGTAAATATTAGCAGCTACGAGTATTACACGTGGGCAAAGCCGTGGGCGAACAGCTAGTGCTGCGTGAAGTCTCTTCGCGTCACTTCACGGAACGTTGACTTGTCCAAGGGGAAGGGCAGTAAAGGGCACACGTATGACGCAAGCTAGCCGCCGAGGTAGAAAGCTGCGCGATGTTTCACTCAGCAGCTGGTCGAGACCACACAAGCGCCCTCGTTAGTTAGCAGATAAACGGATCACGAGTGCACTTGGATTGCCGGCCGCAGCCGTGACAAACCGTGGGCGGGATTATTTATCACACGTCCGTTCCTGATTTACGCCGTCCACCTCGGTCCAGGTGTTGGGCTTTATTTAGCTGCATACGTGTCGAGCTCCGTTACCTCAACAGGCTCTTACAAAAGCTCACGAGGGTGGGTAGGGTAGGTAAGACGACATTTCAGCTCGAGTTATACAAAACGTAACCTTGAATGAAGTTCACCACAGTCCAAATGTTCGCTTGACGACTTCTCGATCAACTCCTAACTTACCCTGCTCTCGAAGATCGCAATTTGCCGAGAAAGAATGTAAACAACGCATAACAAAAACTACAATGAAATGAAACTGAATGTATTGTGTTCAAAATATAGAAGAAAAAAGCACAAAATTAATATTAACGGTGACATAGCCTATACCTAGGGCCCGGTAGTTTTCGCGAAAATATTGTTGCCCCACTTTGTTTCAGTGCCTCACGTGCACACCAGCAGCTCTGCTTGAAGATTATTGGCAGTGCGTCTTGGTTCAGACACGTGTTTCTCATTTGACTGTACCAATCAGAATAAGGTTATTAGATTATTATGACTCCGTACGTCCGTAATTTACCAAATCAAGTGAGAGGAAAATCATCCAATCCCAGACGATGTAGCAGAGCTGCAGAAGCCAAATGTAAAAATCATTTCGCCATATAATCGTGCTTCTACGCTATGCATACGATAGCATGTCAGAAATATGCTGTGGACGTCGCATTTAGTAAAATATTTAACATGTAGAAAATATGTAGGTATTTTTTTTAACACCGCCATTTTAGAACACTGGGCAGCATTACAAAACCTGATAAAGTGGCTGAGAATACCTACCCTATCGTAGCTCGTGACCATTTTAAAATCCTAACTAAGTGCACCGTGTGGAGAAGAAGACATTCCGCTCCCTCAACCAGGTGCATCACACGTGCATGCTGGGTAAGTCATATTCCGATAAAACAGAGCTTTCGGGACAACACGAGTTTCTTCTCCATGCTGATATCAGTTACCGTGGTTTTATAAATCACTGCAGGTGATGGTTCCTGGCAATACGTGGCCAATTTTTTCCCAGTTCCCTGCTGTTTTCAACTAATGGATAAGCTTCTAGTTTCTTTAAATAAGCAGATAAAGGGAGCTTTTTAATTTCTAATATTTGTTTGAATTTAACTTCGACTGCTTAACTTTGACACAATATGCTGTACATTTCCTCGACATCAGAATGACATGAAACCATTTATGTTTGAAACTAGGGATGTGGATCGCTATTGTTTCAATTTAATTTGTTAATAATGTTCATGGACAAAACAGGGTAGCTTGCCGCAGTGAGATAAAGAGTCAGAAACAAAATATAACTGATTCTTGATATTGCATGTGACTTTAAGAAAAACTTAAGATGATATATAAACTTGGAATGAAATAACTGGTTTCGCAAAAAAATTAACATTTACTATATGTACAGTATGTTCAAAAACCGTACGTTGTTTTACATACTGCTCTGTATTTTTATCAAACTGTTTACTATTTATGTGATGTCACAGTTATGTACACGTGCAATATCACTAAACCTGGAAAAAGCTTGGCTCCTGAACAACACTGACGCATCATGCCTCGTATACTTCTTATTCTAAGTTTGCGTACAATATGCACAGTAAATTTAAAATACAGTCTGCACCGTTATATAACAGAAGTAATCACCAATACAGACAACGTTCCGTTCTGGCAATGCTTACTGGCTTATCGGTTTACAATTTGTTGCTCTTTAGTGATTCCACGCACCAAAGAAAAACACATATATTGTCGTAAATTCAGCTGAATACGTATTTACAAGGTACTTCTAAGACATTGAAATTATTGTGTTGTAACACTACAATATGAATAATAATTTTATTGTTTAGGGTTTAAGAGAAGTCATCGTACACGCTCGAGGTAAAACAATACCGTAAAGACTTATTTTATGGGACTTTAAGGTGTGACCGTATAATTTTGTTTGTAGAAATAATGCGGTGAGTCAAACCAATGGTGTTCTGTTTCTGTTTAACTTATTAATTTAATAATTTTATAAACTGAGCAGTCTGAAAAATCCGTTTATGAACATTTTTAAGGCACCCCAAAACTTGTGTCTAATAGCCGTGCACTATTTAAAACACAGAGAGCACAATCTGAAATGTATTTTCTTTTGTGAGATAACGATAATGGGAACAAGTTTAGCTGTTTCACGTGACGCGCTAACTGGGGAGATATCTTAAGTAACTAAACAAATTTATTGGTTGGTAATTATTTTGGGGACAGCTTGCTGAGGACCCCAAAGCAAATTTTTGGCGATGTCCATTTATTACATTTTAAAGTCGCTATTTTTAAAAGTGGTCTTTTGACAATACAGTGGAACCTCGTTAGTACAAATCACGGCTGTGAAGAACAAGTCTGGACACTCGCCTGGAAACTTGACCTCCTTGTTGTTCTGAAGTTCACCAAGTTACCGAGAGTGTTGTGCGTCTTTAGCGCTGCAATCAGGGCGGTCGAGCTCAAACTCCGCCCACTTCTCTCCTACTGTTTACATTATAAAGACAAACAATTTATCAAAACAATTTTTTTTTTCAATTTATGAAATACTTCCTACGCTCACGATCCTAAAGCATGGCTCCAGCAATCTATATTTAGTTTAAAATGTAAACAATGGAAAAAAGTGGGCGGAGTTTGAGCACGACCGCCCTAATTGCAGCGCCAAAGAGGCACAACACTCTCGGCAACTTGGTGAACTGCAGCCAAACAACAAGGGGATCAAGCAAAATACATTGGTAGATAGGCGAGTGTCCAGACCAGTTATCCTACGACCGCGATATAAACCATGTTAATACAACGTTTTCAGTAATACAAAGAGGTTTACTTTTTCCCTGGAATATGCGAAGTTGAACATTAACTTGAATGCTTAATAAAACGTTCCTCTATACATAAACCAATAAGTTAAGTTATAAAAATAAGTAGCGGTGTTAAAACGAACGTTACTATTTTTGTACAATCTAAAAATATACTTACTGAACTTGAGTTTTGGTTAGCACTGGTTAAAACAAACTACAATATTAAACATTTCAAAACATATGGTCTTTTCAGGTTTGTAATATTCAGGTTCGACTTACTGTTTTTAAATGCCCGAAGCATCATTTATTCACTCACAGCCTGTACCTGGCTGTGAAGTGGGTACAGCGTTCATCTTCCCCAAATGGCGAAAACGTGAGAAACATCGCATGCAGGATGCGAGCACTTGGGCGCATTTTCGGATTCCGTTCGCGCCTGCCGCGTACGTGGCTTCGCCATTAACACCGCATAAGAGGCGACAAACCCGGCATTAAATCACGTGGAATTTCTGTGGCCGGTGATTTACAGGGGCATTTTATCAGCGTTAGGGAACGGGTCTCCGCGCTGTGCATCTATGCGGCTTCGTGATCGGTAGCTATAAAGAACCGGAGGTGACATAACCACCCAGTCACGGCCTAAGGTATGGGAGGGGAGAGAGAGAGAAACAGGCTGCCCATGAACGGTGACTCGAGGCTAATGTCAACTTTCCCTTCCGCGATGGCCAATGTTAAGGTCAAACAAGAACACCGACATAAAAAAATAAATAAACGAGTGGAGTTAAAGAAGGAGTAAAGGGACGGGGAAAAGGAGGCATCGCTTTTAAAAAAATCCGTTCTCACGTGCGCTTTTTAACGGCGCCTCGGGCGATTCTCGTTTTACGTCTCTATCGAGGTTTGTTTTCGAGCTGTGCCGCTCCCCCCTCCCGGGGAAGCTGTGGGTCTCGTATCTCTCGCCCCTGCCTCGTAGAAGGGGTGGGGTGAACACAGCGACTACACAGAGAAGACAAACAACCACCCCTCCTCCCCCCTATTAAAACACGTTCTTCCCCTCCGCCCGAGGCCACGGTTAACAGTACGCGGCCAGAGAGGCGGCCTGATTCACGAGAGCGACTGGTCGTAGACAAAGACGAAGGCTAGCTTGCGTCTTTGAAAGGGTAAAGGACCCGGATCGGTGGCGTGGGAATCTTTGTCACCCGCTCCGGAGAGCGACGTCCAGTCGTAGGGTCGACGTTCGCACGAGGATCAAGTGAGCTTTCGACTTTGCGGCCGTTGATCGAGACAGAAATTTCTTAGGAATATTATTGCATAGCATGAAACATTCTCGTCTCGGAGGGCGCTGAAGTGAACTAAAGTCAAAATTGTATATTTGTGTGAAATACTGTTTGATTTGCAGATGCTACTTGGAAGTACATATTCTTCTTAAAAAAAAAATTAACTTTAAAAAGTTTTCCTATGATGGCATTTCAATGTCTAACATATAAAACTAAATAACCCACAGTGAAATGTACAAATCACCGGCTATGACTTCATGTATATAGAACCCCACTAGAAAACAGCTTTTTTATTTTAAAAAAATTGCTACAAGTAACAAAAAGTTCCAATATATATATATATATATATATATATATATATATATATCAAAACAAAAGATTTTCGTAATGGACTTTTATATGCTTCAGACTGTTGTCATTGGCATGTAGTTAGACTATAAATTATTTTGTTTTACTTTGCTAATTGCCTTTCGAGAGATGCATGAAGTAAAAACATGCAAATTTTGACTTTGAAATGCCATTTTGGGAAAACTGGCTGTGCTAATTTTTTTTTTGAATGAGGGGGAAAGTTACCAGATAATGTCTAGAAAACTAACACTGTTTCATACAAATAAAAAATCGTGATTTTTTCCCCCAATTGAACATCCTCAAGGGAGTATTTTTGTCTGTCGGATAAAAGTAATTATGATAACGAATTCACTTGTATGTTTCTCTAACAAAAATTACATTCCCGGTTTACGTAACTCAGGAATTAATTTTGCTGCTCCAATTCTCCACGACACGTCTGAATACAAGTTGATTATAAGATGAATATGTAATCCAGCGATTTTGTTTTTGTTTTTTGTTTTTGCACAATTAAATTATATGGAAACGGTTTAGCAAAATGTTTGTAAAACGCATTAAACTTTTATTAAGTTTTTGTACACCTGTGAGTAGCTATGTGAATGTTTTAAAATACTTAATATTTTGTACAATAAATGAATTCCTTAACACAACTTGGCCTAATCAGAATCATATAGTTGTGAATTTGAGGCACGTGTGACACATTCTTTTTAGGAAACGCGAAGGCTTTTGTAATTTTGTACCAGGTTGCAAACAATGTTTGTTGCAAGTTAACTATAAAGAAATGACGGACACCTTACCTTGATATTTAAAATAAAGAACTATACTTTTTTTTAAGTTCACTTCTTAAAATTATTATTCAAATGCACTAACACAATCACAAAGTTATCTAGTCCGACGGATAAAGATATTAAGTTGGTATATAAGAGCAATCACACAAAATAGAAAATATAATTAATTAAATTGTTAGAATCAGTTTAGACATATTAAGCGTTATAAGTGTCTTATGCAGGCGAACAGAATCTTTTTGTAGCCGAAACAAACTGTAATACAAATACTGATAGAAATAAGCAACAGTCAATATCTGTAAATGAAGCTGATTCTTCATACCTACAAAAATGTACATATACTGTGCCGGAAATTTTAATGATTGCGTCATTCACAAAGCAATACATTATTTTACTTAGCAAGTCAAAAAAGTCAACGCAGAGTCACGATTTTCTTGCGTATGATTAGTGAACGAAAGTTTCAATTTAAAAAAGCTGGCTTCACGAATTTGGAAAGTATCTGTACACCGAGTTCACATGTTACCAACAGAGAGCAGGCATGTATAGTTTCAACAATAAGTGACCAATATATCACATAAGGTCACAATTAAAATGTTTAACACATTTCTGTTACTGATGTTCGACGCCTTACTAACACGAAGTAGGGTAGGATATATCCTGCAAGACGTTTGGAAACAAGTAAGCATTGTTAACGCCAGTTTTCATATATTAGTGCATGCCAGCGTGTAATAAGTTATTTAAATAACAAGAATCATGTTTTCAAGGAAAATAAAAACTTTGATCCAGTGTTCTACGACTATTCAGTAGAACATTGAACCAAATTTTTAGTTTTCCTTCAAAACTTTATTCTCATCAGATAAGCAATTTAACACGAAAAATGTTATTACTTTACATCAAAAGCAATTAGTTGTTCACGCACGTAATAATAGAGCGAGCACTTTTTATAACCATATTATCAATAAATTAGTTAAATATATGTAATAGTGTATGTATTTGACATAGAACAATATAATATATATGTATAAAAGAGTTCACTGACTGACTGAATGACTGACTGACATATCAAACTGCCGCCCAAAACTGCTGAGCCTAGAAACGTGAAAAATTTTGTATGACTTCCCTTTTAGTCGTAGGCGAGCACTAAGAAGGAATTTTTCGAAATTCCACCCCTAAGGGCGTGAAAAGAGGTGAAATGTATTTTCAATGATTCGTCTACGTAGCTCGAACCCGACGGCCAATTGTCATGTTTTTTACTTCAATCTGTCATTTATAAAAATGCATAGTAACCAATTAAATGATTTTTTTTTTCGAAATTCAAATTTTAAGTGGGGGGGGGATACGTAAAATGTAATTTCAATTGATAATCTATATATATATATATATATATATATATATATATATATATATATATATATATATATATATATATATATATATATA
>PNEQ01043861.1:0-22320 GCA_003012365.1 Medauroidea extradentata
GTCATATTTTCTACTGTGTTTATACTGGCCTATCATAGGATCCCACAGACCCCTCACAATCAATACTGAAGTTAAAATGGATTGCAATATGTTACATATGACAATAAAGGCCCCTTCATTACAATCAATCATCATAATTAACCTAAACTACATTATTTTATATATATAAAAGTATCAATAAAATAGGACCGTCACAAATTAAAATTGTAAATTTTTGGTTTGTTTAATGTGTAAAAAAAATCTTCATTCCTTCCATTTTTCAGTCCGAGGTGGTGTTGTTAATATTCCGAGCAATTCAAACTGTCAGATCTGTACTAGTTGCAATAAAACTCCACAGAGCACTAATTTCTGGGAATATTAGGGAAATAACGTGCGCAAGTCACGCGACTAGCTCGATGGTTACAGAAATGAGTTCTGTGCAGATTTTTTTATTAAACATGTTTACATTTGAGTCTCTTGAAATATTATATGACAAATGAGTTCCAGGCTGGACTTTTATTAAAATGGCTTTATTGCCTCTTCAGATTTGTTAGTAAGATTGTATAATGTGACAAAGTCTTATTTATTGTTAATCTTCTCCATAAAATTGAAGTCTTATTACCACGCAGGATACGGAAGGGAAACAAAGTACACGTGTGTATATGTATAAATGGATGTTGCTATGTGTATATACGTATGTATGTATGATATCGATTAACTCCGACACCATTTGACCGTTCACAATAAAATTTCGCACGTATATGTACTCTAATTGGCCAACTCGCCGCTAGAGGCGATGCAACGCATCAATCTATGTGTTGTTCTACCATTCGGATTGAACATTTGAATACCTGTATATATGAACACGGAAAATGTTTGAATACCTAGATATATGAACACGGAAAATGTTTGAATACCTAGATATATGAACATGGAATGTTTCAATACCTAGATATATGAACACGGAAAATGTTTGTGAGTGTGTATATATATGTGTATATGTATATATATATATATATATATATATATATATATATATATATATATATATATATATATATATATATGAACACGGAAAATGTTCAAGCGATATCCATTTTTCTAGGGACCGCTGCTGGGTAGAGCAATCGCCTCCACCAAGGCTACCAGTGTTCTATTCCCGTAGGGGTCGTTCCCCGGATATTTGCATGTGAAAATCGTTCCGGATTATGCTGCTGTTCGGGGATTATTTTCGAGGATATCCCAGATTTCTTGATCCTTTCTTCCCGTGCTGCTCCATGCATCATGAAACCCCTCACCTCGTTAAAGAACTAGATGTTAAGTGCTAACCAAAATGTCTTCACTCAATCTAGTTGGCTCTGTCAAATAGGATAACAGTTTCACGCGCAGACAACAGCCAGTACCGTAGTAAAACTTTCCAACATACTGAACGCACGTTGAAAGCTAGCAAACAGTTATGTCTTCCCGCGGTATATCACCATCTGTAATAAAAGCTCTTCAGTTGCGACTCGCCACAGTTAACCAATTATGTCTCACTGCTTAATTGTTAAATTGCGAAAACCCATCTCGGCATATGACCCCGGAGTTAATGAACGACGTGTTAAATACAATAACTCTACCCTTTATTTACGTAAAGCGCACAAAAGTGAATTCTTTATACGCTGACTATGTAAATCGATAAACATATTAGCGATATTAAACGAGTTATTAATTTTGGGACAAAGGTTGCATGTGTGCTGAGTAATAAGCTACATCCTAGGATTAATAATTGCATATAATTTTGTTTTACAGTGAACGCATAAACAGAGTTACACAGAAAATTAATTGAATACTTCTTAGCTTCGAACTAGAAGAAAATATACAAATGACATCAGCATTTTGGTTAAACAAGTGAATTATTGAAGGAGATGAGATAAAAAGTAATAACGACAGTAGTTATAATTGTAAATGTTAAATAAACTCTTGTTGAATCACTGTTACGTAATATATTAATGGAGACAGACATAATTAATACTGCAAGTGTTGTATCATACTTCTCGTACAATTTTATAGTTTTGCGAATTATGTGATCATTGCTGTGAAATAAGTTCTTTAGGCAATGTAAACCAATTTCTTTGCCATGTGTGATATTTTTTTGCAGCAAATAAAAAATTCTGTTTACGTACGTAGTATTAGTATCTTTGCTGTAAAGATAATTTTCGTTTAAAATACATGTACAGAAGTGGTTACAATAAGTATTACCATTTAAGTACTTTATCGTTACGTTACTTGTATTAATTAATTTTTAACAAGCTTTAAACTGAAAATAATTATCATCATTTCTACAAGGAATATAAAATAATTTGCAAAGAAAAATTTTAAGAAACATTAGCGAATTGATCTTCAGAGCCAAAATTTTTCAAGTGGCAATTTTACCAAGGAGGTAAAGAATAGAAAATAACCTGAACAAAGTAGACTCGAGAGAGAATATAACCTCGCAGCAAATTAAATGAAAAATTATGAACAAAAATGACGGCAAACAAATACATCTAAGTACTTTGTGTAGTCTTCATTGGGCTTATTTACCAAAAATAATAAGACCATATTTATACATTTTAAATTTTTTCTTAGCTGCAGAGCAGGACTTGTTAAACTCAAACTACGTAGCGCCAGAGATACTTATTCCTTGCAAAGAAAACTTTTATTATTGTGCATTCTGAAGCATTGATACTTGTGTAGATTCTATCATGCGTGAACTTCCTATCATGTGTGTCATGTGTGTATATGTATTGTCAGGTGTGACTTAACCAAGTCCTGTGATGTTCGATTTAGAATATTTTATAGTACAGGCAACTGTGAGCTCAGCCAGCGCACGTTTGAATTAACTCCGTACTGCGTAGAGCGTGTCGCATTTATATTATTACAGCGAGAGTTCGTGGTATTCATTAATTAGGTGTGAAAAAATTTCGCAATTTCATCTGGTGTCTGTGCGGACACAGAAAATATGTTTGTATTACTGGAACTTCATAGTCAATAAGGTGGCACTTGACACAATATAACATACGAATTTACAATACATAAATGTGTAAAAAAACTACGTCTGACTTGAATAAATCTCACAAATACGAAGCAGGAAACCGAATTTGTACCAACATGCTTATTATTGCTGCGGAAAACATATAATGAATATTATTGATGTACTGTAAAAAATTTTACACTTTACACAATATTACATTTTAGTAAAGCCTTTGGCAATGTTCACCAAGAAATTTTACACTTTACACAATATTACATTTTAGTAAAGCCTTTTGCAATGTTCACCAAGAAATACGGCTAGTCATATTCAAACGCCACATAAAATTCAGGCATCAGGCACCACATCAAAGCCTTTTTCTTTGCAACTTGCATTCTGAATGGTTGAAATTCATCGTTGGTTTGTCATCAGGGTCCATGCTCGGTTTTACCCCTTTTATGTTTCCATATTAACAACCTAATTAATTCTAGTAAATATAGGCTACGATGATTTGCCAAAATCTTATTCAGTGACTTCTAAACATGCTTTCACAAGTTCAACTGTAATAAAATTTGCATAGCTCTTAAGCCTGTTTTAAAATTGTCGTCTGGAAATAGAGTTTTTATTCCATGACACATAAATCACAAGCTATCTTGGACCATCTTGCGTTGCCAGCACTTATACGTGTAAAACTGTTCAATGTCGTTCCTGTACCCTGCGTTTGTAATAATTATTTACCTCGTGTTACGAAACCACTCTCTTTAATTAAACAAAACAATGCTAACCTAACCTCATTTAGTGACGTGTACGTACACATTTGATCATTTATTACCATGTCTCAGTACCTAGACTCTGGTCTAACGTAGTGAACGATTAAGCTATTTTTAACTCGAAATAACGTTCGTGGTCTCAAATCGGCAATTATTCCAAGAAGTTTCTTTCCAATGTGACTTCACACACGAATCAGTGTAGTTGATGGACAGTGTCGGCTGGAAGTTCCACGAAGTCAGTTGTGTCCACAGATGCACTAGACAAAGGAATATCGAACCTCTTTACGAAATTTTCGAAAATTATCATGAGTGACGTATAAACTAAGCTAAAATTTAGTGTAATCTAATTGAATCTTATTTACGGAGTGAATTTAATCTGTCCCGGCGTACAGCTAATAACAATAAAACGATGTTAGCTACGGTAATTTATTGAAACATCTTAAAAATAAATTCACAGAGCACATTAAAATTTTTCATTAACAGATTTTTTTTCGTATTTTTTCTTCTGTTTTGAATGCTGCGATATGACGCCAATGAACTTGCTTATGAGATTTCAAATGGGCAGCAGATAGTTCAATAGCTCAGCATCCCTTTAGACTACATTTAAAGTCACGTTGCTACTTAGTATCTTAACGTAAAAAGCTATCGTGGCTAAGGTTGGTTAGGAAATAAAAAAATACAAAGCTTACTCTTCAATTAGACTCCGCCAACGGAACTCACATCTACGAAGTTTTAATTGAATATCATGGCGAAATTAATTAATTACGAATGGATTATTTAAAAGATAACTCTGCCAAACAAGCCATGTTCCACGTCAAAATTCTGGATAAATATTGAAATTTGAGGACATTTGTCGATTGGTTCCTAATGTTTGAAATATACATATAAAACTTATTGTTTGCCAATAAATTAACAGTGAATTAATTTTTGACTACTACGATTTATGAGAATATTCCGAAAGATAAATTTACGCGAAACCATTCTTTACAAAGAGTTATGTTCTAAACTGTTTTATTAAGAAATTGTAATTTTAAATATGTATTCCCAATTAAATTGCATTGCTTCGACTTGTTTAAAAGATTCTTCAAGAAGTTTATTCTAATATAAATGTCATACTTAATTATCTGAGAGTTTTCATTTACTCCATTCCTGTTATATTGCCGGTATCCGCTCAAAAGCCAGTAAAAAGCTCTTCTGGTATAAATGCCTTTTATGTATCTATGTCATACTAAGAATTATATTCGTGCTTGGAATGCGTAACATGAGTTTTTCTGGCAACAAGAACAACCACGTATATTATTAAAATAATATCTACAGAATTTATGTATATGTAGTAGTGGAAGTCACATTATAATCGCTGCATAAGTGTGTTTACTTTAATAAGGTATGTAGTAAATGCTCTAGTCTGTATTAATATTAAGCTATAAGTGTGTGTATTAAACATTTATTTTGTACTTTGTTTTCGTAAGTCTTTAACGTGGCTTTTCTTTGTGTTGGAAGTATTAATTAGTTCTAGTGTTTTTTTTAAAGAAATTTTACTAAATTATAGTCGTGTACATAATTGTTCATTATTGACTGTTACAATCATACTTAAACATTCCAATAGTAAACAAGATTTTTAAATTACTCTTAATTTTTTTTTAACATTTATGTCTTACGTTGTAATAAAATTACGAATTTTTCGTGTATTTTAGTCGTCTTGCTTTCTCCGTTTTAATTTATAATTTATTTTTATTGACATTTTATTTTCGATTTTATTTCATACTTTAACTAATGATTTCATGCGGAAAAAATGAATGGTAAGTTAGCCTTTCCTTAAATTGGTCATATATTAAAGTACGCTGTAAAATAAATAAGCACTGAAGATATTCTACAGAATGAGCATCTATTAGCAGTTAACTAACTTCACAGTAAGAAACAATAATTATTATAATTAAAATAAGTTTTCGATATTGGTACGTCTGCGTTTTCTATATGTAGAAATAAAGGTAAAACTCAGATTCGATGCAATGTAGTAAACGTTTATAAAATGAACCCGAGATGTATATTACACCACACGTTACATTATGGCTGAGATTATATCACTACAATAGTAATTGTCCTCAGAACTGTCAACATGTAATAAGCGCGTAGGAAACAGAGTACAGCACGGAGATGCGGAAGGGATGTGTAGCGAATGTATCGTGAGAGATGCAAGGCACAGATAGGAAACAGATACACGCGGATGGCTGGAAGAAGTAACGACATTAACGTCGAGGGAATGCTCGCAAAGATAAAGTGCTCTAATGGCCGGGGCAGCCATCAGTAATAAAGTTACCTCATCCCACCCAGAACCAACTACTCACTCCTAAGCACTTAATCGGATTTTTTTCGCGTTACTGAAACTACTAAGAAACTCAGTGACTAGATGAAAACACCAGATGGACGTCACTAGCGACCTGTGACTATCTCGTGGAAAATCAGCTGATCTTTAGATTGCACAAGTTAATGCGTATTTATAAACCGAACCGTTTTTACCCAGTATAATTGTTTTTTTGTTTCTTATTGCGAGTACCGTAAAACGGGGTGCATAGGTCACCGTGGGGTGAATAGGATCAAAATATGAAACAAATTTCTCTCCAACAACTTTTCTTTTTAAAAGTTACGTTCCAATCGAACTGCTTGTCAACAGCATTAATTTGCAAATAAAGAAAAAAATATTTCTAAAGCAAATACTGCACTCATAATTTTGTTATAATCTTTCCATCCTATTCTCCCTAGCGATCGTATTCACTCAAGCGATCCTGTTCACCCCAACGATCCTATTCACCCCAGCGATCTTATTCACCCCAGCGATCCTTTTCACCCCAGCGATCCTTTTCACCTCAGTGATTCTATTCACCCCAGCGATCCTATTCACCCCAGCGATCGTATTCACCCCAGCGATCCTATTCACCTCAGCGATCCTATTCACCCCAGCGATCCTATTCACCCCAGCGATCCTATTCACCTCAGCGATCCTATTCACCCCAGCGATCCTATTCACCCCGTTTTACGATTCTTCTTGTAGAAAATATTTAAATATTAGATTTTTCTTTAAAATACTAATTTTGTAATATTCGCAATTTGTATTTTTGAAGCCACACAATTATGCATTGTTGGTTAGCCGAGCATAATTTTGAAGTTAAGAATAGTGTCTCCAATAAAACAAATTATCACAAAAGTTACAGCTATGCAAACCTTAACTTGGACGAACCAAATCATTATGTTTTAACAACCTGATAATAGTAGGTATATATAAAAACTTACAGATTGAATTAAAAAACCAATTTTCCTCATACAGCTCTTGTTGACACTGGAAAACAAAAATGGAAAATAGTGAAACATAGTTGTTAAACATTTTTTAAGAACAAACATATTAAATCCCACAACGAATTACATCGCATTAATCTACTAATAAACAAACGGAAATACATAATACCAGTTGAATAAATACCAAACTTAAGTACAAAAAGCAACTAAAATACCTATGATAATAGAACAAAAGTAATTACAGAGACAATAATTGAGATGAGTACAAGATTAGACTCGGTAGTAGAAGATACAATTACGTTGTCACAGAAGCATTAGGTTTACTGGAAGAATTTTTTTGGTAACTTATCTTATAGGGTGATAATTCTCTTTCCCATATCCAAAGTAGCGCTTCTTACATATTTTCAAGAAAGCTGTCAAGTGCAAACCTAAATTTTCAGACTTGTTTATAGAAACAACACTAAACATATGCATATTTACAGGCTAAAGTATGTTACATTTACCAAAATGTTTATGGGTGGAAAACTTCCGTTGCTGATCTGGAAGGTTTTTTACACTAATGTTTCTTTGGAACTGCTGGTTATTAGTACTTCGTCTTTCAGATCTATTGTTGCTCTTTCGTTTGGTATTTGATCAGCATTTTTTCAAACTTGTTTATTACTATTCTGTTACATATGATAAGATATCTCGTGGGATGTTGTCAGCCAGAGATAGATACCAGTCATACAGGTTTACTTACGTTTCATTTTTTTTTTTTTAACTTATAGCTCATTACTGACTTACATAACTGCCCAACGAAAATATTTTCCTATTGTAACATACTATTTTAAACTTACTTAAATCTTATAGCGTTAACATTTCGTAGTGTTACATCTTCCTCTCACTAACCTTAAATATTTTGTTGTTTAATTAATAAGTTTCGACTAGAGATAATATTAAAGGTGCTACAAGTGAATTAGATAGATTTGGGAAAATACTATTCAGTATCGTACTTAAATATCACACGAAACGCTTTTCGTAACAACGTAATTTAAAAAAAAATTAAAATACATAATTTTTTCATTAATTTTTTAATGTTACTGTATAATGAAAATGCTGGTCTAAAAGTTTATACATTGTTTTAAAAATGCAATCAGTTCGTTAGGAATGTAGGTCTTCAATTTAATTTAAATAAAATAATAAACCTAATTTACTTCCTGAGTAAACACTTCGGGCTACTTATCATTAACTTATATCCACATAGTTTCTTAGTACAGGCATGCATTTATGCTATAGAATTGTGCTATATTCAGTTCGGGATAAAATGAGCACTCAAGAAAGCCCTACTAAATTTTTATTTTCAGCTAATTCGAATCTTTCCGCTCGTAACAGCTAACGACGGCCTCGCTGGGTAGGTCACTTGTTGTTTGTGCGTGTAAGATAAACTATAATGTCGGTAGGAACGCATATCTTTTGATAGAAAAAGTTAGTTACGCAAGATTAAAATACGTAAATTTTAAATGATTTTATTTCAGCAGTGTTGCATTAGAGTGCAGTAGAAAAAGGAGTTCCTCAGGGTTCTGTGCTGGGCCCGTTATTGTTCTCTATTTTTAGTAATGACCTACCAAAGCAACTATTACATTGTAAATACCATTTGTATGCCGATGATTTCCAAATCTATCTTCCAGTACATCCTGGTAATATAATGTTATCTATTGATGTAATGAATCGTGAACTATCAAACATTCTAGAGTGGTCAATAAAGCATGGACTAAAATTAAACCCTAAGAAAACACAATGCATTATAATCGGTTCTAATAAACTTCTCAAAACGTCAAACATCACTAAAGCCCCGAAAATCATGCTTAATGGTGAACCAATTACCTTATCGAAATCAGTAAAAAAACTTAGGCATTTATTTTAATGATACTTTAACGAGGCGTGAACATGTCACCTACCTACGCAAACAAACAAATAAAACCCTGCATTCGTTAAGAAGGCTAAACATTTTTTACCTACTAATTTAATGAAGACCTTAACAGAATCACTAATTATTTCACGCCTTGACTATGCTGACACAGTTTTCAGTGACTTGCATCAAGATTTAGCCCAGAGACTTCAACTCATTCTTAATAATTGCGTGCGCCTTATTTTTAACCTTAAAAGAAAGGACCATGTCAGTAAATATAGATACAAAATTTCATGGTTTGATATGAAGAATCGACGTACTTTTCATAAGATTTTCTTGCTCAAAAAACTCTTCTTAACAGATAACCCTCAATACCTTTTATGTCGTTTTTTATCACCCGATACTCTAAACACACGTTCTTTTAATCAACAAAAACTTCTGCTTCCCAAACACACATCTTTCTTTGCTTCCTCTTTCACAGTTACAGCTACTAAAATCTGGAATTCTTTACCACAGGAGGCGAGGAATACTAAATCAATTCATCTGTTTAAAAAATTATGCCAAAAACAATCTGTCAAAGCTGTAAGTCCACTAATTGAGAATGGTTTTAAAAGAGTTTCAAAGGAACAATCCCTATAGTAAAAGCTACTTAAAAATAGGAGGCTCAGTATATATATTTCTCTCTCTCTCTATGAAACTATTTCGTTTGAAAAATTTTATTTCTGTCAAGCTTAGGCCTATGAAATATGCGACTGTAATGAATGCACGTTTTCGTTTATGTATATAACCATGTTAATCAGCCTGTATGAGTGTGTGGATCCGTCTGTGTGCGCGTAAACTGTCTTTGTGTAAGAATATGCTTTAAGGTGTAACGAATTATTACAGATTGCAATTTCATATTTTTATGTGTAAATTTGAGTATGTATGTATGTATGAGTATATATGCGAACGTATGTGTGTATGTGTGTGTGGTATGTAATGTGTGTATGTGTGTGTATGTCTGTATGTTTATATATGTGCATATGCACATTTATATAAAAACATATATATTTCAATAATAGTTAATGTTAGATGTAGTTTAGTTTACTTGATCATAACTACTTAAAATTATTGTTTTTTTTTTTTTTTTTTTATCTTAGATGCGTACTGTTACTTTATCGTTTCACTTTTTTCTTCTCCCTATTGTCATGGTAGAAGTACTACAGGAATTCTTGTTACATTACTATAACAAATATCATCATAATGTTTAATGTATGCAATTTTAAGTACAATTTATTTCCTATGGTTTGTGGTTAAGTGTAAGAGAAGGCGACAATGCCTTAACTTCGCCACAATGAAAATAAAGACGATTTATTATTATTATTATTATTAAAATGGGAAAATACACGGAACTCTATTTTGTTAATTTGTTGTCAACCATACAAGCAGTAAGGCAACTATTGTTAATGTTAAAATATAAATGCAATAACGGCTAGTGATATTTTTCAAAGGTTAAATTTTATACCTTACTGTATCACGAACGATCTATTCAAGAATTAATACCTGTCCAGACAACAGCTCTAATATTTACATGTTTCTCCATGTCTGTCCAGGAAGTAACATAAGTCTCTACTCACACACATCTACATGTCATTCTCCGCGCACTATCACTCACATAGTGTCCTCACTGCCTTCCACCGTGTCTTCTCTTCCTAGTCCGCAGTCTTTATACCCGCCGTACGGTAACTTGATACTGTCTGGAAGTCCTGCTTCTAGCTTGCATCTGTTTTCACACCAACCATGTATCCTTCCGCCAAACGTAAACAATAACATTGCCAGACTGACAGCTGCACTGCAAGCCTACGTACATTGTTCATCCGCCGTGAATAACTGCGTCACCTCTGAAATATTATATATGCTGAACGTAAATATACATTTTAAATTTCCTGAAAATGAACACGTTATGTACACATTCCATTAAACGATTTTCAAAATTTAACCGCTGTTCATAATAAACAGAACTATTTCTACAACATTGTCAACCCAACCATCCTCCAACTATCGTATAAAATACGTGTTTAACTCACTTTAAAAATAATTACTACGAACAATTTCCATGCTCGCGGATGCGTAACAAAAAAAAAATATTTATTTATCTCACCGTATTGCTTTTTCATGTGCTGTCATAGTTGTATGGTAATAACGGAAGTGTTCCTAGCAATTTTTTTTCAACCGTTAGTTTCTAAAAGTATCAACTTACCGTACGGCGGATATAGTCGTCCCGACGTCACAGTTTCCCTCACTCGTCGCCATCGACGTCGCTCGCTGATCCGTCTTTGCACTCGTCGATCCCTCGGAACTCGCCGAACTCGGGATTCAAACCCCTCACAAGCTCAAGAAGTTAAAAACTCTCGTGCTGGAGTTGGGGGAGAATCGTCCCTAAATACTCCTGAGGCCACCAGTCATCCTTCGAATATCAGCAAGAGCTAACCATTTATAATCTTGAAGTAAACACCCCATCGTCCTTGATAGGTTTTACGAAATTTCACACACATCTTATGCCTCTGTGAGGCACACGGGTGACAGCCTTGCTTGCCTGTTATCAGTATAACAAGCAGTTGAGTTTAAAAAGCCGATAAAGTTACAGAGGACTCGGAAGAGGGTTATCCCGTTGCGTGTGCTGCAACACTTTTGTAGTTGGGCTTGTAACGATATTACAGTGTACAAGTAAATGTAATTTTTTTTTTGTTTCTGGCGAATAATGTGATATCTTGACGATTAATTTATATCTATATAATATTATTCACCAAAAATCACACATTATTATGCTACTTGGATACTACACAGTAAAAAAAATTGTACTTTTACAAAAAGGTTTTTAGGAAACCAGTTTCCAAAACAATATTTTGTAACATTACGTAAATATTTTGTAAAATTTACAAAAATCTTGTACATTCACAAATTTCTTTATATATTTACAAACATTTCTGTAAACCTACAAACAAGTTTTGTATATTTACATCTAATATTTGGTTCATTTTACAATAATTACTTGTAGTGTTACGAACATTTTTTTTTTAAACTAATTCCCAAAAAATTTTTTTGTGAAAGTACGAAATGTTTTGTAAAATGTGAAAGGTCTCCATAGGTTTATTTTGTTTCAATACGAAAAATCTGCTCATTAGCATTATTTTACTAGTTCCCAAATTTGTTTACGATATTTGTAACCACTTTAAAAGGTTTCTGACATCTTACTTTTATTATCTGACTGATAATGTTCTGTTATTACGATACAAGAATTTCCTTGTAAATGCACAAAAATTTTTTACTGTGTAGTGATTAGTTATGAATTGTGGAAACTACATCGATAACAATATCAATAATGACGTGTAGTGGGAATGACAAGAGATGGGGTCTGATACTCAAAGTAGAAATTCGACTTCCCTCAAGTGATAAGTTAGGCCATAGCACGCATTGAACAGTTGAAGTTTTAATAACGATAAAATCAAACTATAAAACTTTTAAATCTCTAACAGTTCATAACTTACCAATTCGAACTTTGACATTCTACAAGGTAGAATTAAACATGTAAGTTGTTTCCGCAAGAGAACTTTCTTTTTGTGTATGAACTGGAGAAGGCAACCTCTTCTGATTGGTGCTTAGAAGCACTCCGAAGTTCTCGCGAGAGCGTGTTTCTTATTTACGAGGCAAAGTTGGTCTGAAAAGCGAAGATGAAATTAAGCGCTTGGCGAAACGCTGCACAATTCACGAGGTGGTATGTGAGGTGGGGAAGGGGGCGCGGGAGTTAACTGTGCTTGCTGGGTAACAAATGGCAGCTAGAACGGCAGATAAGGGCGGTGTTCGCATCCTCCCGGAAGACGTCTGCCTAGATATGCGGCTAGCTACTTATCCTGGCCGTGGCTAGGCGAAGACCCACTTTCACAGAGACGAATGTGATAGGAATTTGTTTAATTACACAAAACACTGGCAACTTTCTGCGTCAATTTAGTTTGCCGCATTTTAAGGGAACTTGGGAGAGTACGAAAGTTCTTTAAATAAACTATATATATATATATATATATATATATATATATATATATATATATATATATATATATATATATATATAACAAGATACTGATATACAGATTTACAGATCACGTATTCATTTCTAGAACTAAGCTCAATAAACCATTTTCATGAATATAACATTGTGCTAAATAAGTTATGCCTTCCAAAAAGTTTTAAACATAATTTCCTTTATTTTTACAGCAATTTTATTTGTTCTGCAACCACTAGTGTAGTTTCTTGAACTAATGAAACTGATAACCCATAGTATTATTTAACACCAGATGAATGTCTTTTTAAGAAAATAGATCGTCATGGATATCGTACATTAAATAGCCTATAAGTGTTTAATAAATCACAAGAAACGAAATATAGTAAAGTACTTTTACAGCCGTATATGATTACATACGTTGAATATTAAAGAGAAAACGGAGTCTTTGTAAATAATACTGTCACCCAACATGACACAATTCTCGTTGATTTTCAGATGTAATAGTTACGTTTATTATTTTGTTTGCTTTCATAGTTCTCCTTGACTCACATTAATAATGTGATTTAGACGTTTATCCCTTCTTAATCTCAGCAATATACAAACATTTTTTTATTTACAAGATATTAACGTGCCAGTCAAAAAGTCTAACATGATGACCATAATACTCAACAAGAACTTAAATGTATCATTTCCGTGGGGAGAAATAAGCCCTGTGAAATTATACAGTAATTAATTTATATTTTCCAATTTACAATACGAATAAATTGTTTTGACATCAGTACAGCAACTATAAATCTTTTCAAAATATTATCCAATTACGTCTGGCAATGTTATGAGACAAAATAATTTCTTATTAAATGGATGAAAAAATTGAAATGTTTAGTACAGGGGTAGAATTGTTATAATAATTACAAATAAATAAATGAAAAAAATAATACCGACATTTTATTTGTTAACTGGCAAAGTTAAGGGTGTCTGGCCTATTTCACCAGTTTACCTTAACAACTAATAACATTTTTTTTTCAAAATATGAATACTAAGAACTGCACTAAATAAAAACATCATGAAACTAAGAAAAAAATTGCAATAGAGAAATAAAAAACGCAAAGTTTTTACATAACACACATTTATAGTCATTTTCCACACAAGCATGCACGTAAAAATACAAACTCATATAAATATTTTGAGCAACGATTAAACATAGGAAATGTTTTAAGATCTTTTGTATTTGTTGTGGACTACAATGTCAGCAAACGAATCGTAATGCAAAAAATCCTACATGAAAATTATATCAAGAACTGAAATAATTAAATAGGGTGATAAACGTGACATTTAAAAATCAATTACTTAAGGTCATCAAAATATCTGCTTGGACTGTAACAATAACGAAATTATTAAACATGCTTACTTTCAACCGGTAAAAATGACATCTACACCAAAATAAACATACATTCAATTATTAATAAGTCGTGTAATAAGGAAACATATTATTTAAATTCATTTTAAACTATCCTCGCCAAAGTATTTCCGAGCTTAACAACTTGTATTGATAGATTTGTGAGATGTTATAAGAAAATGTCATCTCTTGAAGAAATATCGAAGTTACAAATCTACAAAAAAATTCGGAGCATATACTTAACAATTATCACCATATCATTTAAGAAAACTTATGTTTAGGCAATGGTTTTACTTTGGCACTTACTATTTTACCGTTAGGAAAGTAAATTGAAAACAGCTGGATAAGATGAGTTTTTACGAGAATATCCGGTGGTGTTGTCACGTCAAATTAACAACATATTTTAATTGATTTAGGAATTACATGTCAACATATACATGAGAGAGGGTAAACTTATTATTCTCTATGAAAACGCTGTTATTGGCACGAGCGAAAGAAAATGCCGGAATACAAAATGTGAAGTACATTAAAAATATATTTATAAGCTGTACGCGGATAAATCGAAAATATGTTCAAATCCGTCTTGCCAAAAATAATAATAGAATAGATGATTGGCTACCGACTTTAACTTTTGGGTAGTGTGGCAGCAATTTTTGTAACTTATTAGCCAGATTCGCAAATATATTAGGTAAAAGAAAAATAATAGCCCAGCTTCATAAATGCTCAATTTACGGTACACAGGTTGTAGTGGACAAAGAATATTAAAGCTTCTGCCTACCTCGGAGCGCGGCGGGAGCAAGAATAGGGTTTTACATGTTACACTAAATTCCGTGTAGCTCTGTCACCCTTTGAGATATCGCTTTCGGATGGAAACCATTTTCTGCATTGATAAGAGGAGAATACTGCGACGTAAACGAAAATGTGAAAATAATTTTATAAATTCAGGGTTTCGAGTGTTTAATCGGCATGAAAACACTTATTTGCTCACAGTTTGCAGGGTATTGATATAACTTGCTAAAATATTCCGTAGCAGTGTGGGCCGTATCGTACTGAGCATAAAAGTCAGTGGTAGCATATATGCAGGTTTGAAAGTGACTGAGATATTTAGGAATATAATTTAACCTGTAACGCCCTATCCTTGCTGCCGCTGGAGCTATGAGGCAGGCAGAAGCCTTAACAGATTTTAAATCCCAATAATTCAAAACAGACCGAAATATGTCGCAGTTACACACATAATGACACTAAAAGTTTTCCTCGCTCTTTGTTTTGGGATTAGGATAACTCTGTTTGGTTTAAGAGAAGCTGATGTAATTGATAGTAGTAGCAAATGGACCACATCATGCGGGACACACTTCATTAAGAGTAAAATAGTTAATATATGGCAACGATGAACAGTCTAATCTTCAGTCTTTAATGCGTACCGTATGTCAAAAAGCTGTAAAAATGTTAATAAACTATCTAAAGTTTCGATTCATATTCGTTGTATAAATGTGTTAGATGATACGTAACGTATAGATATTACCATTAAAGATCATACACTTAAAAAAAGACATAATTTCATTCCGTAGTTTAGCTACATGTCGTTACCTACCTTTGCTTTTGAGACACATAATCACAATAATAATTCAATCACTTTACTTTTAACGATAAACGTTCCTTGATAATTTCCTAAAATAAAATAAAACGTTAAAATTGCTTTTCCATTGATATAATTTTCCATGCGAAGTTAAGATTATTTAATTTTTTGTTCGTTTTTGATGTAAAATGCAAACCAAGAAACATAACGTTTCTAATTTTCTATGTATGACTTTTAATCGCAGCATGTCACGATTTAGATAGACAATTATAAGCTCGCAATCGTTTTTGTTCTCCTATCTCTAATAAAAATTATATAATCAGAAATTTTCGATAGAAAGCGTGCCTGCGCCAAGTATCCGCTATTGGTTTATGTGTGATACACTGTCATATTATATCTGGTTGGTTCTTGTGTCGTGCATCGTTACAAATTATTGTCACATGTTTTACTGGGTACGTTATCGAATGAGAATTTCAAGCACTTGTTAGTTAGAAAATTTATATTAACGACACATTCTTAAAGGGCGAAAGTTTTTTTTTTTTTTTTTAGAAACTGTACTAACCTAACTAGGGACACTCGAAGCAGCGCCGTCGATGATGTTGCTGCAAGTACAAACTTGGAAGAAATTCCAGAACCCGACATTCCTCTAAAAAATTCAAGTTGAATTTACGTGTCATCAAACCTTCCTTGTTTTTATTTCTTCTTATTTCATATGCATCGCTCTAACCAGTTGTGTAATTTTAATATAGCTTTCCAATAAAATATGCAGGACTCTATCATACCAAATGCATCGGATAAGAATTAATAAAATTTTTCTCGTGTAGCTCAAAAATCTAAAGTGCACAGCAAAATAATCTCAGAATGACAACTAATTAACTATTTCTGGCTGATGTGTCTAATAGTATAATCATTCCACCTCACAAACATTCATACTCTTAGACGTATTCTACAGTAAATTATATGTAATATTTTATAGTTTTTTTCTATGCACTAATTATTTGGAAAAAAAGTAGATTTTTTTACTGCGGTATTCAGTTTAATGTACATTAGGTACGTTTGTGTGCGATATCCTAGAAAACAATTACTGCGCATCCCAATACAGTCATTCCAAGTTCTTACATATTAAATAAGAACCTTTGGATGATTTTGGTTATTTAATAACAGTATGACTGCAATTAAACTGGAATACTACAGTTGCTAGATTTGTCTTCTCCTCAACGAAAGTATAAATTTATATAAGTTTATATATGTCCATGATATACAATGTATTGGAACATACTCGATTTAAAAGTAATGTTACTAAGCAAACTGATAATCTTTGTGTTTTTCAAGCAAAATATAGGTGCAAGTATAACTCGTGTTAATATTTTGCTTGCCACTTTTGTTGGGATTTTGTAGAACTTGTCCACTTTATTCAACAATAATACTGAACATAGTAGATGAATTTTAGATCACAGCAGTTGGACCTGAAATGCATTGCTAATACCCAAGAGGGCAAAATAGACCAAGGAACCAGAGCAGGCGAGTTCTCATGTCTTGGCTTGCAAATGTCAGAGGTTTGTAAAGAGTTTGTAGTGCCGAGGGGAAAAGCAAGCGAAAAGCGTGGAACCGAGGAAGAAATACAAGTACGAACCTGTCAGACTTGAAAAGTTACACAAATTACGATATTTCACGCGAGACCAACTTTCGACTAACTTTAAGTACTGTGCAAACGGTGACATATAATTTAGTTTGTTGTTTTAACGGCATTAAGAAAATATATTTTAAAAAAGATTCAGATTTAAAAATTTAGTTACGTTTCATTTAAGAAAAACTGGAAATATTGCCAGAGTAACTTCCGGTAAACAGCACGTTTTCAGGTGTTTCTACTCCTCTCGAGAAACTGTCCGCTTTCAATATAAAGATGAACTCATTTCACTTGCGGTTTATATTTAATGTACAACACCTACATGTTTATTCATTTTTTAATTACTAAGCTTTTATTTTGGTAAGTGTCACCGCTCCAGTTTTCTGTTAATCCATATTTCAAGAACGACTCGAATATCACAGAATGTTATTTACATGGCTAATAATTAAATTTACAGTATGTCGTATGCAAGGTTATATAAACTGACCTTTATCATATATACAAGACTAAAAGTTATAGTACGATCTACATACGGGAACATTATTCATACATATTAAATTAATTACAAAGCGCTTACCTGAATTAACGAAGAATACAATGTTTATTTCGTGTACGACTGAAACAGCTAAAAAACCCGAGTTATTATGTACAGTAACCTTGGTGTTGAGTTATTTTTAAATTCTCAATAATACCACATAATGACCTTAGGATATCAGTGGAATATACGTATTAGTAGGAAACTGATGGTTTACGACTGTTAAAGTATTTGTTAAGAAGTGGAATTTGCGGAAACAAAATATTTTTAAAATAATATGTAAAATATGTTAAGAGAAACCTAGTATTTCTCAGCATACCAGAGGTCCAGCTAATCAGCTGGAAATTTAAAACGTCAGTTAAGCATATAACATGCTCTGATAACATGGTCAGGTATACAGATATGTGTACAGGTGCAGCTTCGTCAACAACGAAGAAATAAATTTTGTATGCTATATCCTTAGCTGGAAAGTGTCATAGTGTTTGAGAGTTCTACGGTGTCACTGAAAAAAAAAACTTTGTAATAGTTTCCCTGTAGGGATGTATCACACCTCATAGCAGTGTTTGGTATGAGAGAAAATGATTACTTGACTTTGTCAGACCCAAGATCACACAGGTTTAACCGTATTTAATATGTCCAACCTACAACTAGGCGTACAGTTCACTGTTCTCTTGTCACATTTCTGTTCTCGAGAATACTTTTCAACACTCAACTGTTATATATTTTTGATATTGACATCCCTAACAGTTTTGTTAAGTAATGCACCTAATTTTTCATATTTATTTCACCAATGATGCGCACAAAAATGGACGCTTTTCCATGCTCCTTCCCTCGCAGTAGAATCCTCTCTTTCTTGTCTGTGATGAAAGTGGGAAGCGTGTCAAGTAGGCCGCTCAATAAGAGAACACTTGAAGAGATTGTGACGTCATAGAAATGAGGAGGCAGGATAGAAACTTGGCGAATCATTTATCCGCCTGTGTCTGCACTGAATTAAAAAAAAAATTGAGGCACAATACCCTTTCGCGAAACTACACGACGTACATGTGTGAGTCGATGAATTAATGGAACATTTTGTTCACAAGTAAGGAAGTATTAATATCACAGTAAGTTAATTTCCTAATCTTGAAAATAAGAAAACTGCTTGCACTACGTACCTTCCACATTACAGATAAATCCCCAGAACTCTTCCGAAAACGTAGTTGGAAATTTAGGACTCATGAACATTTTGTGCGCTATTGACATCCACGTGACAGTACAGGAAACATGTCGCCTGTACAGAATCAGCAAATTGACAAATTTCATACAAAATATCTGGGTAACTGATAGTCTACCATGTGACTGGGTACCAGCCCTAATACTTCCTTTACACTAAAAGGGTGACTTGACCAAAGTAAATAATTACATAGGAATCTTATTTCTCTGTAGTGCTTAAAAAATACTATCAAAAACTTTGCTGGATAGAAGAGAACCTCAATTAGACCCGATCATAAACTTGGAGAATACCAAGGAGGATTTAGAAAAAAACGCTTCTATACCGCACATATTCACAACTGTAAGTCAATATTAAAACAAATTATGTTAGCTTGAAATAAGTACGTACTCACCTTAGTTGATTTGCAGCCTCATAAAACAGACCTTTTGTAAAAACCAATCACGATATAAATTCCGAGGAACTTTCAGAACGTTTTGAGGCTAAAACAGGAGTCGGTCAAGAAGAAGGACGTTCCCATGTTATTTTGAAATGTGCGTTGGAAAAAATCACCAGAGAATGGAGAAAGAAACTGGAAGAAACAGGAAATTTCAAGTAGGATTTACCTGGGTCGCAAACGAGAGGAACTATTTGTAGATTGCCTGTATTTTGGCATACGATATAGCGTTATTGGGGAATTTTGTAGAAACTGCAGTGACACAACTCAACATACTCTGACACCAAATTGCAAAGGATGGATTACAAATGTCACTGGAAAAGACTAAATATGTCACTGACATTAAAGGGGCCGTTAATGAGTCACAGTTAGAACACGGCAAAATCCAAATAAGTCACAAAATGCAGGAACCTGGGAGAATGGGTTAAACATATTCTATCATAAAAAGTAGCTCTAACGACTCTGGCTAACAAATTAGAGTTGAAACTCCAACTAACAAATAAAATGCACAGCAAGATATGTCTCCTCTGATATGCTAAACTCAGATGTCACCATACAATCATTCGCCGCTGAAGCCCTGTACGCCTCCGATTGTCTAATCCTTAGGACCCGGTAATTTTCACGAAAATATTTTCGCAGCACTTTGTTCCAGTGTCTCACGTGCGCACCTGCATCTCTGCTATGTGGTCAGTGATTGGATGCCGTAACACCCAGCATCTTGAGGTAAAAACCCGCAAATCACAGACGTGCTGTGTGGCATTTATCCGTGTACTAATTGACACAGTCAAATTAATAACGACTTTGCACAAAATCACTCTGTCAATAGCCATGAAGTTGAGCTGCTGGTTTGCACGTAAGACACTGAAACAAAGTGGGGCAAAGTATTTTCGCGAAAACTACCGGTCCCTACCTCAATGAAAAGACCTGGGTGATAAACTGAAAGTCAAGGAAAGAAAGATCTTAAAAAAAATACTGGGGCCAACAAAAATAGAAGGCGACATAACCAGGAATTTTATCGTTACACAGAAAAAAATTACTGACGTTGGAAGGAATAGACGTCTTATCATGTATGGCCATATCTAAGAACTGGAAAATTTCGCTAATTCAATGTTAGAATTCATTATACTATGCATACTCAAGCCCCAAATATTAGTCCACTAGCTGCTACTCAGTGGAACAGCAGACAATGAACGAATAGACGAGGATAAAAATCAGCGTTTGACTTAACACCTTTTCACTCACTGGAAATATAAGAAAACGAAGACACTTTGGCCCATGGGGGCTACGACACATACACTTGGACTTTCACATATATATATATATATATATATATCTTCTATGTGAGGGATTTAAATAAATAAATAGGCCCTATGCATGTCAAGATATTATAAACAGGTACAGTTCTGACTGTGAGCAGCTTTCATGCACTAGGAAGGAAATCTGACTTTATAAGTTGTAATATTTTTGTCTCTCATCTACTACAGCTTCCATACATTAACAAGATTTTAGTGTCTGTTTACTGTAGAAATGTTGTAAAAACATTTATTTCATGGTGTGTATATTTATTAGAAAGTCAAGTTCTATTAAATATCGAAGCAAACATATTGTATGATTCATATATTGTTATTTTGAAGCTACAACAGTTTGAATTATATTGGAAAGATATTAAACTAATTTATTAAATCTTCATAGCTATGCAGAATAAAAATTTTTCTACATATATTAATAAGGAAGGAAATAAGTAGGCCTAATTATTTTCAGAGGTGATGAATCAACCGCTATTCATTTCATAAATAACGAGTTTTAAAATGTAAAACGACTACTCACGGTGAGTTACCATCAAAAAATCATGATTAAATCGCTTCATAACATGCACAAGGTTACCACGTGGTATAAAAAATTACCTACTTTCAGGAAGACCGCGAGTTGACTTTCATTTCAGGCCATGTTGATTTCGGTCGTAGAAGAATTTTCGAAATAACTTTAGGTTAATGCTGGGTTGGATCCTTGAATATGCCTTGCCCGAATCTTGCTCACTTTTTACAGTGTACCTTTATAAAGACTGTAAATATTTTGTCGTTGGCGCATAAAATCACCTAATTAATAAATGGTATTTTCCAGTGTCTATTACTTGTGTGCATGCGACAAATGCAGGGTGTGTAAGTGAAATTCCTGTTGATGCACACAGGTACATATTTCTGGCGATCTACACGGCGGAGATGATCATAAAGTCCATCGCGAAAGGTTTCATCCTGAACAAGTACACGTACCTGAGGAACCCGTGGAACTGGTTGGACTTTGTCGTCATCACGTCTGGGTACGCGACCATCGGCATGGAAGTGGGCAACCTGGCTGGTCTACGTACGTTCAGAGTGTTGCGAGCGCTCAAGACCGTCTCCATCATGCCGGGTGAGTTGGTCCTCATGTAGCTATGTGTGGTTGTATCTGGTCCAACTGACAGTAACGTCTGGGTACGTGACCATCGGCATGGAAGTGGGCAACCTGGCTGGTCTACGTACGTTCAGAGTGTTGCGAGCGCTCAAGACCGTCTCCATCATGCCGGGTGAGTTGGTCCTCATGT